>JAAGNO010019551.1:0-11618 GCA_033439905.1 Ceryle rudis | reverse complement strand
TAAGAATAAAATGGGTAAGATACGGTGTGGGGGTCTAAATCTAGCATGCCCCCAACCAAAAAAAAAAAAAAAACAAAACAAAACAAAAAAAAACCAAAACACCACCAAAAAAACAAACTAACAACAACAAAAAAACCCCAACCAAACAAACAAAAAACCACTTCCCTTAAGAGGAAGTTAACATTTTGTAGCGTGGAAGCTGCATTCATCGTGCATAGAAACTGCACTGTTTCCTTAGTGGTAAAGCTGCTTTAAAAAGCCACTGTTACTGATGGCTAAAAGAGTGTAATGTGGGGCTTGGTTGGCCGTTTGACTACTTTTCTGCTGGATTATTTTGGCAGTTCAGAGCTCAGCTTCATCAGGTCCCCACTGACAAAACTGGGTAAGGCAGGAAACTGCAGCATGGGTGACAGGAGGACATTGCTGGGAGAAGGTCTAATGGGAACTTTGGAAACTGGCACTGAGGGCAGAGAAAATACAAGGTCAAATTACACTCTGATACACTTAAGTATATACTCAAATATTTGGCTGTTCTGGAGCCTGTATTGTGTCACTTTGTACGCATTGCTGCTTGAAACACTAAACAACTGATGACTGAAGTGCCGAAGCTCTTTAGTTTTTAATGCTGTGTTTGTTTTGGAGCACAGTCAGATGAAATTTCTAAGTTATATTTGGTTAACTGTTACTTGATTTGATGTTTTGTAACCCCTTTAAGCAAACCTTAGCTTTCTGTGCCTCCTTTCCAGTTCTGTGACACACAGTGGGTTCTTCCTAGACCCTCTGAAGTATTCTACACTCATTTTTTTTGCATGGATATAAGAAGGTTGTACAAACATGAAGGATACTCTCTTGTGCTCATATAAAGAATTGTGTCCGGTTCTGTGACACTGGTGAACCATTCTTTTATCGAGGAGTAAGGTGTGATTTCACAGTACTTGTGACACATAGAGGCTGTGGTAGGCTCTGGGGACTTTGCCCACACGTTCTGTCCTGCTGCAAAGCCCACAGCGGATTGCCCTAACTGCTCCATGGTATCTCCTCTTGTGGTCTCTTGTATCTTCTGTCAGAACTGATTTTGTGACCATGTGCTAACCTGTGCAAGGCAAAATGAGCTGCCTTAGCTTAAAGAGGTTTCCTAGGCTGACTTAATTTAACTGAAATCTCTTGGAGAATCATGACGCAGTCTGTACCGCTTGCATCAGAAAACTGGAGCTGTAAAATGGGGTGCAAGCTCATCACAGTTTGGTCTTTTGTCCCACAGAGCCGTTGGCAGAAAAGGATGCAATAATAGCCTCTGAAGCCATCCTTAAGTGCTGTTCTGATGCATTCATATGAAGCGTCAGACATTAGAGAGAACTTTTTTTGCATTCTTTTCTTCTAAAACAACAGTATTTTTTGATGAAGAAAATAACTTCTTTTTTTTTTTTCCTGTAGTAGAGCAAGAGTGCAGCTTTTGCCATGTGTTTTGTTTTATCTTGTTGTGGGTGCTTTTTTTGGTTTGGTTTGGTTTTTTTTTGGCTGCTGGAACTACAGCTTTCATTCCTTTGCATAAGCAAGACCTAAGCCCAGTTGCACATCAGTGGCCATGAAGGTAGGGATGTGCCAGGACCTCATGCCAGGAGTTGTTGCCTCACGTGATCTCAAACCAGCTTCATAATCTGCATGATTAGGGGAAGCATTTTTCCTGTCTGTGGGGTGTAATCAGAGAGATGTTCTGTGGCTGTATTATAGATTGTTACTCTAGAGGAAATGCAGATTTTCTCCTGACTGTACAGATACATTGTATTATATGATATTTGGAGCAGACAGTTTTCCTCAGAAAGTTGCTTTTTGGGGGCCTAGGCAATTTAGCACCTTCTTTGGTGAAAAAGAGGAAAAAACCTCAACCTTTTGTCTTCTGTATCATCAATATGCTGATGCTTGGATTTTGAGAACTCCATTTGTGCATAACATGTTGATCTGTCATGCAAATTTGTTGTGTTTTAATCTCTTCTAAGTGTGTTTGCTGTACAACAGCAAAAGTCTGTATGCGGTGATTCCTAGCACAGTAAGTGATAGGGTGTAATAATGTTCCATTTTGTCAGCAAGTATTGTGTTAGAACAGATGTTTTAATTATGTCTTTAGATGTTCAGTAGGTAGGTATTGGTTGTGTTAAAACTGGTATCTTTCAAGCTGTGTTGTTATAGGACCATAACATTCCGTAGCTGGATGTAGGCCCAAGGCCATGAATCTTGTAAAGTTTATGTGTGTCTTGACATGACTGTGAAGAATGATAGGTCAGTTCACACTTGCAAGTTTTTGCATATAGTATGGCTGCTGAAGCCAAAATGTCAGTGTTATAGAGGAAATTTTATTGAGATAGTCATGCTGAGAAAGATAATGTGGGTGGTAGTGTTATGCTCAGTCTGTGTGACTCACAGCACATTTTGCAGGTGTAGAACTGCAGAGTCCTGCTCTTTGACACACAAACCCCTGAGGTGGGAGGGTGGTACAGCTTCTCACCACTTTGTTGGAAGACTTCCCCATGCTGTCTGCTCAGTTTTTATATCGAGCAGGAACACACCAGGACTCTGTGAAGCTGCTATACAAGGTGCCCTTTTTGAGTGATTGTTCTTACATCACCGTTTTGATTAACAGCAATGCTTACTTGGAAATTCTAAGGAAACAGAAAGCCTCGGCATCTTGCAAGATCTCCACGTTTAGTATTTGTGTTGCTCCCCCGCCCCCTCCCCACCACCAGCTGGAGATTAGATTTTCAAAACTTTTATGCCTCTCTATATTATTCAGCTGGCTCAAATGTACCATATTCCAGGGAGGAACTCAATTTGTGCACAAGAGCCTGAGGACCAACACCTGCACCTTCATATCCTTCTGGTTCTTGAGCTGTGCCAAGCATTGATAAGTAACTTGAAGGCTGGCAAGTAGTGGTGCAGGGTAAAAGGTAGAATTTAATCACTTGTGTATAAACAATAACGAAATACGGTAGTTCCTTCAGCAGATATATACACATTTTAAGTAAAAGTTTAATGTCTTTTCTCTTTCCTGCATAACTAGGCTTGTGACTGTTAAGTCTCAGACCAGACAATTGGCTTTTGGTATGTTTTTGTTTTGTTTGTTTGTTTTCAGGAAGTACCCTTCTTTTACAGTTATTCTTAGATTAAGTCTCTGGGTAGAAATAATAAATTATATATATATAAAAAAAGGTCATCTTGAAGTAATACCATGTGGGCAAAGTTTTGAGAATTGTCTATTCTTTTGGAGGAACCTCAATTTTTGCATATCTGAATTGAAGCACCTCTAAAATATTTGGTTTGCAAAAGAGAGATGATCACTTCTTCTGGAAAATTATGCCCCATGAGAAAAATGAGAATGGCAGCTGGGGAATCCTGAAGTAAAAATCACTGGTAAATTAAAAATAAAAAAGATTCCCAATATGAGCTATACAGTTATAGATTAAATCCTGTTATTTTTGCTAACAGTTGAAATTGATCCCTTTTTACAAAGTCCACCCTTGGCCTCTGCCGTGCCTTCCTTCCACTTGAACGCTATTTTGAGGTTTGAAGTGGAGCTTAAGTGGTCAGGATGTGTTGGGCAGTCCTTTTGCACAACTTTAATAGTACCAACAGGAAGTGTTTCATAACGTAGGACAAGAATAGAAATTTAGTCCATGGAAGGATTGTGTTGTCTTTTGTGAGCAATAAGAAAAGGAATATGAATGTGTAGTGCTTTTCCAAATACTGTTATTTGTAGATATGTGCAAATGCACTGTGATGGAAGTGATTGAATGCAAGGTTTAAATTCTATCTGCTTATGAGAATAAAGTGGTAATAAAATTACTTTTTATTACGCACCAATATTAGTGCACAGCTGTGACAAGGTACTGGTTTACAAATGAAGTCCATATACTCTTTGTATGACTGCTCTTTAAATTTGCAGTGAAAGAAATCTGTTTTCTATTGATCAGAATTTGTTACCCTCCAATTAAAAAAAAAATGTGAACTTGATCCCTGTGCAATAAGCGTTCTCCTTAATTGGATGCATGTCCACGTTACCAGTTGTAATGCCCAGGGAACATCTAGTTTGGTAACAGATGACAGGCCAAGCAGTGAGTGAATCCATGTGAATTGAAGAGTGTGCTACCAGTGCCCTTCCTTCCTAAGAGGAGGCACTTAGCAGGACAGGCAGGAATGTTCTGCCTGAGCAGCCTGCAGGAATGTGAAAGGCCCCACCTATGCTTCCCAGTTCCTCCTGATGCAAAATCCCCAGCCTGTGTTCTCGCATGCACTGGAACGGCTTTCCGGATGGAATTTGAATATTTTTTTATTAAAACTATGTCATTTAAAATGGGATTTTGGTGTTTCACATATCTGAGTAATCAAGTAGTCTGACCAGATTTTAGCAATCTGACTTGAGTGAGGTGCACAGTTACAGTGGTAGGGGCATGTGTCATGTGCCTGCAAACTTCAATATGTGGTAAATTGTTTACCATCTTTTCATTGCCTCTGACCTGCTAAACAGTCCACTCATGAAAGCCTATTAGTCTTGACCTAATTAATATTAATAGCCTGAAGCTACTTATAATTCGGTTTTAAATGGGCAATCAATCTTATGTTGGCTTGTGAATGGTGCAGGCCTCACTGCTTTGTTCCCTGCCCTATGTCAGTATCTTCAGTCACCTGGAATTATTGGTATATTTAAAAATAAACACCTGCCATGTTTTCCAGTACACAATTTTAGCCCTGTACAGAAGTTTGTAGCAGCATTGAAAAGAAATACCAGCTATACTTGTAGAGGAGGGTCAAAAGGCAAATCAATTTTTCCAAATCCAACACTTCTGAAGTTTGTCAACAAAGAGTCATCAAGATGTAATACTTTGAGCTAGCGATACTATTTTGCAGCAGTTGTCTTCATCTTTTGGTATGGGACAATCAGTTGAGTCTTTCTCTTCAGACTTTATGGTTAGTGCCCAATACAGCAGATAAGCAATAAAATATTTAGTTTTGAATGAGAACTGGAGAACTGAGAAGCCATGCAGCTGCAAGTGAAGAAAAGAAACAAATTAGACATTTTTGTCATTTTGGTCAATGTCATGCAACCAATTTCTGATTGATAACAACTGTGTAAGCAATATCTGCTGTGCACACTGTTGACTTCTCATGATTATTTTTAAATTTCAGGTGAAGAACAGAATGTTCTTCACGTGAAATGTCTCCAAAATGCCAGTGGAAACTGACTCTCCACTGCCTGAAATTCCCAGCATAACAGTCTCTTTGCAATCCAGGCACTAGAGGACATAAACTGTTCTTCAATCCATACAATCTAATAGAGGGAAAGAATGAGGACTGCTTTGTGGCTGTAAGATCCTGAATTTTGGTTAAAGTACAAAAACTCTTTTATTCTGTATTCGTTTATTACACACAAAAATAGAATTGGTTGTTCTTAAGGTGCTTTGTAATAGGGTGCATCTTCAAACTTTTCAAAATTCTGCACTGCTTTTTTTCCAAGAGATGTTTATAACTCTAGAAAGGGACTAACGTTTTCATTTCTGTTCCCTTCAGACATCACAGTGAAAGCTGAAGCAGTAGAAAAAAACCCCATTTGAATTAGTAAACAGTAATAATACGATATTTTAGAGATCTTTTTAACATAGTAATTCCTTAAATGGGATAGTGTTTTAACTTACTGCAGAGAATACTCTAATCCTATTGGATTTTTGGTTTTCTTTAAATAAGTTATGTTTTAAAAGCACCTAATGCCATCATCATGTTCTTTTAAATATAATTTAGTTCCTGTATAATGCACTGTATCATCAGATATTCTGCATGGTATTCCAGAGTGTATACTATTTATATGCTGCAACCATTTATTCATGTAAGAGATATATTAGAACCATTTTCCTGAATACAATATATGATTAAAGGACAATGTCAAAGTAATTTTTCAAATTGTTTTCCCCTTTCCCTGTTGTTTATAGTGGCTTTTTGGAAAAGTAATACTTCAGGCATATTCATTTGGAATCAAATGATGTCTCAGAACATTTTCTAACTTGCCTTGGCTAATTTTAGTGAGCTAATGAAAAGAGATTAATATCTGTTTCACTCATAAGACATTAATGAATTTTAAGTCCTGGGCACCCCACTTAGCCATATGTCTTTCCAAAGAGACAAATTATTTATTGCATAACTTTCAATAATGCTTCAGAGCTTTATTACATCTATAATGAGAATACTTGTTTAAACAGCAGCATTTTTACTTTATGTGGCTAAGGGGCATAATCTGGTAGAAGTATAAATAACTCTGCAACTTGAGTGATGAGGAATTTCTTAACGTATTTTGACTAATAAATGTCTTCAGTTGCATTCAGAGTAACAGCCTACCTATGCTTCTGGCTTGCCAGAAGGGGAGCAAGGAGTTTCACTCGCTTCATGTGCGTTTTATCTGTTTTATTATCTATTGCCACCCTGTTATAAAATGCTGAACTACTACACCCAAAATGAAAGGTGTGTTTGTCAAAGGTTTCTTCACTCTGGACTGCTGGACTTTTTGCTATCTCTGGCTTCTAAATAGCACACCTTCTATCATCATTTTGCTACCAGGGATATTGTTAAGAATACCTCTCTTCAGAGATATTCATGTTTCTTCAAGATGTCATAGCTGAGTAAATATAAAGAGATTGGAGCCAGAGTGAGCTTTATGTTTTATGCATGTGTGTAGTCTCTTGCATGAGGAATCTTGATCCTTGATGGATGCCTCCAAGCTGTTGCCACAGTAGTATCAAGTTGTTCCTGCAGATTCTGTAGAAACATTCACCAAATTTCTCTGTGAGCTGGGGAAAGCTATCAGGGCCTGCCTGGATCTGCTTTTCTCTTCTAACATTTTTGGTGACAGGGGGAGAGAGGGAGTTACACGAGATTAGTTGTGGAGGGAATCATGTGATTTGGATTATATAGGCAATATCTGTATTTTGTCCTTTTCCCCGAGATCTTTAATCTCAGGCTTTTCTCTCTCTGCACACCAATTGTATGTGTCTCAAGGTTTGTTTGGAGAAGTTCTAATAAAGAAAAAACTAGTATGGATTGTTCATCTATTTCTATAATGTAGATCATCAGTATTATTTTGCTACTGTCACTGATTTTCATCTTGTTTTATTTAGTTTTTTTTGGTTTGGTGGTGGTTTTTGTTTCTTTGTGTCTTTTTAATTCTTTCTCATCTAGCTGAGTGTTGCAGAACTCAAGCATAATACCATCAAAACTTAATCTGTTGTAGAATTGGCACTGATCTCGTCAATAAGTCAGTTGAATCTTCTTTTTTTTTTTTCTATTTTTCTGCATATGAATGTCCATTCCACTGCAGACATCTGGTGTTTTGGGCACTTAAAGCTGCAAATCCCAGACAACTCTGATATTTCTGTTCAAACATGCATAAACTGTTGTTTAGGTAATCCACTCTGTCAAAGTGGCACTGAGTGTAAGGTATCCTTCACATATTGGAGAGGACTGGAGAAGACTACTTATACTTGCAGCATCACTGGCTGAGTTGCACTTTATATATTCAAATCTTTGGAAGAGAATTCATAGAGAATGTAATATTTGTAATAGATAGCTTCTTTTATTCATCCATTTTACTAGTTTGGCCCTAAACAGGATATAACATTAATCTTTTACAATGCAATGTTGGTCTTAGGGATAAGAGAATGTAATGAGGTAACTTGGCAAGGTACAGGCCTTACTGTGCAGATTGTGCAAAACACACCATGAAGGAAGTACCTGGACCCCTTCCTGACCTTCAGATTGGATGTCTGCAAGAACCTGAAGTCTCTGTAGATGTAGTTTGGCTTATGGTGTTGGAGGAAGCAGGCTTAGCATCACTTTGCCTTCAGGAGCCCCTAGAGATCATTTTGACTAATAGTAAGAGCAGCATTTCACTAACATACTTTCTAGTCAGCCAAGAGGATCTGCAAGTGCGTGGCAAGTGGCTAGCACTACCAGCTGTGTTGTGCTCTGAGAAAACCTTTGGTCAGCCAGCTAAAGTAGTTTAGTGATTGAGTTGCTGCTGGACTCCCATGGAACAGAAGCCTGTTGGGATGGCATTGCATGCAATTTGTATTTCATACAAAAAAGGCTCTGGATTTATAGTCAAGCTGTGGCAGTTTACTTGCCATGTTAACATAGCCCTTTCAGTTGAAATTACAGCCTGTGTCAAATAAAATGAATAATGTCTTTTGATTTGATGCTTTTTTTTTCTTGTGGACAAGCTAAAGTGGAAAGTGGTTTCAAAAGGGTCTTCTGAAGTCAGTCATTTGCCATCTCTGTAAGTATTTTGAGTTAGCAGAATTGGTCTTGTCTAGTTTTGATATGTTTATGGGTTCCTCTGCTTGTAATTATGGGAGGGACATCTCTTGCAGAATCTGTAAAATTAGAATTTTGTGTAAGCTTTGCAATTTGGTTTTCTAAGGCTGAAATAAGACTGACTATATTCATTCTGTTGGGTTTTGTTTGTTCTTAACTTTACAATGGGAAGTATAGCTATAATGACAGGTGTGATTTAAAAAAGGTACAGGCTTGTCTTCCTGATGATAAATGCATTTTTTTTAATAGGCACTTAATCCTTGTGAAAGGTGCTGGATTGTGACAGCACTTGAAGATGAATTCCTGTATTTTTCTGTAGAAGTTCTACAGCAGGAGACAGTGGCAAGGCATGCTTCTCTTACAAATATGTCTGAATCCTGACCTAAAGAGGTCACCATTAGAGATGAGACTCTGTGCCCCTTCAGTCTTTGACCTACCTGCCAAGACTCTGTCAATGTTGCCAATTTATGATGTGGACCTTGGACTGAGAGTACCAGCTCATTTGAAGTTGAGTACCATACCAGTTGTGAATGATGGCAACTCAGTAATGATTTGGAGGTGGTTTCAAGCCAGTGGTCACTGGGAAAAGGCTTCCATCCATTACAGATCTTTTGAGCCATCTAGCTTGTAGAGTAGGTGCTCTTCATTGTCAGAAGGTACTTTATTTTGTCGATATTCTGTGTTCATTTTCATAAGATCTTCAATGCAATGTTTTTACATATATGGGAAAAGGGAATGAAAATTGTAGTGATTGCTTTTACCTCAGGAGTTTGCAAGTTTAGCACGTGTAGAAAAATCGCAGGAAGAGAACTGTATTTAGGAATGGCAGATGCACCAGCTGGTTTTATTCTTGCTGATCCTTGCACATGAATGGTGAGCTTCCATGCGCTGTCTTTCCCCTCTCTTTGTGGGTGTGGCAACAATGGCAGTGGCAGATGGGGGGACCATTTAGTAGCAGGTCATACACAAACTGAATGATGCCCTAGCATACTCTCCCCATATCCTCCAAGGCAAAGATTGCAGATCTTTTTAAATTTTCTTTTTTTATTTTTTTTTTTAACTGGGAGAAATAATGTATACATTTTAATATGCATCTATACATATGCGTGCCTGCACATGTTTAGTTAGTGTACGCTAAATATGTATGCATATCAGGCATCTTTGGTTAAAGTATTCTGCAAATAATTTATGAAATGCTCACTGTAGATTCACAGTCCCTATTCTGTATCTTTGGTAGGCTTTATCATACATGTAGTAGGTAACAGGAAAACTCTCATAGCATTGATTCAGTTCCTTGTCCGTATTGATATTTTCAGTAAGTTTGTTAGAAAAACTTAGGGTGATTATTCAGCCTGTCATTCTTGGTTTATTATTATTATCCTCCTTTACATTAGGAGGAAAAAGAACCAACTAATGCATGGTAATTTTTAATGTGAGATTTTTCTCTCCTTTATCTTTCCTTTAATAATTGATTCAAAACCAGCCTCTTTTTTTTTTTTTTTTTTTTTTTTTACAAACCCCAATGGTGTCAGAGCCCTTTTTCTCTTTCCCATTCTGAAGCATTTGAATAACATTGCTCATTTGGAACCTGGCTTAACCTCAGCAATATGCTTGGGCTATTTGAATTCTTGTTCTCTTTTTCCTCTTTGTTATTCACTGTACAATTTGTTTAATGCTGCTGTAGCCATGCATTACTAGTCAACCTTATATATAAATTCCATAATAAATTAAATAAAGCTCTGTATGGGTCAGCTTAGACTAGCCCGATTAAAAAATGATTTACTAAAGAGATAGAGGTAGAATGATGGTAGAACGTGCTTCTAAATCAATTATGAGTCCATTCACTGTCAGCCTATTGTGTGTAATAGTGTATTAAAATGCATTCTATATTGTTAAAAAAAAATTGACTCTTTCATTGAAATGGAATTAACATTTGCAAGCGCATAATAGTGTTTGGAAAGCTATAAACATTTAAATTCAATCCCTTATTGCAGGCTAAGTGTATACATCTAGAATTGTAATATCCAGATAAGTCTTTATATTGTGCTCATTGCATTATTATAGCAAGACGTTCACCATACTAAAGGTAAGATTAGGTCAATGCTTGTATTTATAAGCCCATATTTACAAGGGGAAAGCAATACAGCTGGACTGTAAAAGTGAAGTTCATTTTGAACTGAAAATTCGTGTCTCCATGTACAGGTTATTTGTGCTTGTATGCACACACATATAAAACCCCCATATAATACTTGATACTAAAGTTTTGAAAAATCTGGTTAGAGAAACGGTTTCAATCTGAGTGCATTGGTTGATCCTATGAAACCATGTCTGCTAGTCCTTGTGGCAGAAGATCCACGGAACTTTAACCTCAGGTTCAATACCTTCCTGCTTCCCAGCTGTATGCTGAGATCACGCTGGGGTGCATCTTCAGTTCTGCACCACCAACCCCTGCCCTGAAGCCTTTTACCCCTCTTTTCCTTGTGAAGGAGGGAGAAGCAGGGTGTAGGCAAACAGGCTGTCTATTCTCCATGAACTAGAAATGAAAGCTTCACCCGTGCTTGCAGCTTGGCAAAGACCCTGTCATCCGAGAGCTGCATTCTTCCCCTCCCTCAGGTACTGCAGAAGGTCTCAGTTCTCACTAGGGACTGCCTGAAAAGAATTGCCATGGCATTAGGTGACCTGGATGTGTGTCTGTACTGAATTCACATGCAGCAGACTTGTATCTTGGTACTCCCATGGTAGCACTGAGGCTGGCAAGGGAAGCAGTGGAGCTCTATTCCTCTAGAGCATTCCTCTGCTGGGACTAATACCGACTTTAGTGGGATTTCCATACTTAAAATTCAGCTAATTAACTTTTATGGGATACATTCAAAAGGAACTGAAACTACAGTTTTCATCTCAGTTTTACTTACATTTGTACTTGCTTCTGTGTTTCCAATATATAAAATGAAATGAGAAGTTCTCCAGGAAACAGACCAAGCAATGTCACTACAGAGTTTGAGTTTTAAAGATGACCTATTCTGTTTTCTTTCTGTTAAGGGTTAGGGCTGGGCTGGCTATTAGATGAATCATAGATGGTTTTTATTAACCTCTCTTCCTTTTTAGAAGGGAAAATGAAGAGAGATGTATGAATTGGAAAAGAAAATTAAAACCGTTTTTTTCCCTTCAAAATAAATGGTTGTTGGAACATCTCCTTGAGTACAGCTGCCCTTTCTGGAGAGGAAAAGTGAGACAGCTGGGGCAGACACTCACCCTCCCCACTGTTTTCC
>JAAGNO010019548.1:29106-67895 GCA_033439905.1 Ceryle rudis | reverse complement strand
TTTGGGCACATATTACCACATGAAGTGTTAACATCCGGTAGTCTTGTAAATTTAACCTGATTTTCAAGTGGGATGTGGAAATCAATAGGAAAATATCTCTGTGTTTACCTAAAATGTTTTAACATCAAATAACAAAGGTCTATTGATATGGCAAATCTAGGACAAATGTAATAAGAAATAAAAAAACGTGTAGCATAAGGATTCGAAAACATTCTCATGTTTCACAATGTCGTGTTAAATCATATTTCGTAATGAGATAATAATGCAATGATGACTGCAGGTGATGTCCCACAGGGTAGGTGATTTGGGAACAAGTATTGGCAAGGCTGTCTTGTCAATACTATTTTGTTCTACTGCTTGTTCTGAGAAAAAAATATAAGGCAGTTTAAGAAATGTGCATGATTCTTATTTGGTAAAAGAGTTTTGATTGTTGTTTTTTCTGGAAATCAGAGATAATTCTTGTTCTATCACACGCTACCAAGCTTACAGTTATTTCATATCTGGGTTTGATATTGAATTACTTATTATCACAGATATTTGAATTACTGCAGAAAATTACAGACTGGCCATGTTGTTATTTTATACCAATGTGCTTAATTTTCTCTTTCCATTAGAATGACTGAAGTTGCTGTTTATATGCATCTTAAGGATGCACAGATATGAAAGGTGAAGATAAGCAGTACAACGGGGCAAATGAGTACTTAATGCCAACATATGCTATTTTTCTGATTTAAATAGTAGAGAGAGAGAAAAAAAGGAAGAATAATTGCAAGCAATATCTTTTCAATTACTTTAATTGTTCTTTGTCTGTAAAATTTTGTCAACCTCTTTCTTCTCCCAACCAGTTCCATTAACTAACTGAAAGATTTGAACTTTGCTAATGCCTAAATCTTCCTTTGTCAGACTTTACATTTTCCTTGTAGCTATATGTATCTGTTCAGATACACACTTTGGCAGAGAGGGTTATGAAACTGAAGCTGTATCATAAAGTGAAATTAAACTATTTTGTGAAAATGCTTGGATTTATTATGGTCCACTTGTATCCAAGATGGGAACAAAACTATGTATTATTGGCAGTGCTCTTTTGCTCTTTGTTTTTGCTTTGTTAGATTTAGTCTTTTGTTCCATTTATTTGTATTTGGTTATACTGAACTATGCCACTAAAAGAGAAAATAAGTTTCAATACTGAGTGACTGTATTTCTAACAGATAGTACTACAGCCACAATAATGAGAAGCTCACATATTATGTAATACCTTTGATTTCACATGTTCCCAAAGTGTTTTACTAACTATAGATTGGATTAGTTCAGCTTTTACTGGATAAAGCTTTTACTATGATCAAATAAATAATATCCTTACTTGTAATAATATCCTTGACAAAAAAAGGAAAGCAAAATAAAGCATGCTATCCCCTTATTCAGATAGGAACTTGGAGGGGAATTTAGGGAAGGAGAATTTATTTCCTCATTCAAAATTCAAAACCGAAATTGCTCTTATTGCACATACTCTGAAAATGCTACAGACAGTTTTTATGATTGTGGAAGTGCATGCTTTCATGTGGCGTCTTTTCCAAGAACAGAGCCTTTCTGCTACATAGAACACCTGTCCCAGCCATAGGGCACCCAGCTGCTTTGCTTCAGGAAGTAGAGGACTGCAATCCTGATTGAGATGCAATATCTCGTGTTTCTGTTCAGTCTTTTAAATGAGTGATATAAAATCTAGGTAGACTGAGCATCAAGTTTAAAGTACAGATGTACAAGCTAATATGGATTGGGCTGAGAAGTGTAATAACAGCAAAACTGTAATGTATTACAGAAAGTGCTGATACTTAAGTGTACAGATGAGATGCCAATCTAAAATTGGGCTGAATTATAAAAGAGTATTAAGCTCTTCTAAAGCTTTAAATAGATAATTTCTGAAAGAGTCAGAAATTGAAAACTGGAGACTGTACAACAGCCAGATCCCCAGCTTGACCTGCTATTATTTCCTTAGGAGCCTTTTATATGAACACAGAATCCTTCTACCATTCAACAGAAGACCTTGAACTCATAGCAGAGGTTATGCTGAGAATTCTTTTAATAACACCTTTTCTTCTAGGGATGCTTCTAGAATATATATGCTACTAGTTTCCTTGGAGACTGACATGTAGTCAGCACAATGGCTCTATAGCACCTGTAAATCAAACTTCAAAAGAAGATACTGTCCTTGTTAGTGGAAATGGTATGCATTATAGTGAAAGAAGAGTGTTTTGCTTTCTACTTGTCTTCCAGAGAATGAGATGGCAGTAGTCTCTTATAGAAACTGGAGGTCTAGGGACGTAGAGTTCAAACTGCCTGGAGGTTTTATCAAAATAGAGCACAAGCCTGCATTTAATTTGTAGACAATAAGGCCTTACTTTGCAAATGGGTTTCTGGATGTAGTTGTTACAGAGATCATTGTTTAAGTATCATTAACTGTGTAGATATGAAAAGATATTTTAGTAATTCTGATCAGCTTGAGCATCCCTTTGGCAACTTCTTCCATGTTATAATAGATTCTGTAATCTTTACATATCCTTTTTCTCTACCCTTCCTGAATGAACAGAGAGGTCCACACACTGTGAGGAGTCAAGTTTGGATCTGTTTTCTGCAACTCATACACTTTTTCTCCTGTCCTTTACAGCATGCTTAAGGCATATGTCCTCATGGTTTCCTGTTCCTTTCCCTTATGTAGATGTTTTAAAATGTTATTAGTTTTGGCAGTTAGAAATTTGGTCAATGTTTAGTTTCCCAGCTCTCACACAGAAACAAAATTAAAGTTATATTTACTTTTAGATTAGCTACAGTTTCAAAAAGGGCTGAAAAATAAATAGTTGGAACCTCAGCTTGGGAACAGGTGATGTACTACAAGTGAGGTGAAAATGGTTCCCATTGGAACAGATACATGGGAATTCAGTATAACAACACTTGGTCAAATAACAATATTATATATAATCCTTATTAGTCATGCTTTAGAACCAGTGCTTTTCCTGCCAATGTCAACATCCAAATTTCCTGTGACTTCACTTTCAGGGACAAGTTCTCTAGAGTAAATCCACAGCTAAACATCGCCAGCTGTAGATACAATTTAACAAACATATCAAATGCCCTTCACAGTCTGTGTAAATTTTAAGACTATGATGCTCAAATGTTTGATTAAATAATGCTGTGGGCTGGTCATTAGCTGAATCTGCTGACTGAGGAGACCCTTTTGAGTGCTTACCCCTTGCTTTGTAAGGGCAATGGAACCCCCACAGTGACAGTAAATGGTTGTTCCAGTTTATCATGGCATTTCCAAGTGAAAGTAGACGTATGCTGTCACATGCTGTGTGATTTTTATAATCTATAGCTTCAGAATCTGGTATCTTAACATCTACAACTGTGAGCAAAGCTACAGTTGAAAGATGTTTGATCAGATCTTATATGTAGCCATAGGGCGGACTTAATTCTTGTGTTGTTTTCTGCAGCCTTTCATTGTACTGCTATGATCATCTTTTCTTCTCTGCTCTCATACATCCTTCAGCCACTCCTTAAAGGCTTCTAGGAGTTATGCAAAATGAACTAAGTTTCATCCAGCAAGAGGCTTTATCATGTGTGCATGATGAAGTTGCATATCTGCAGAGTGAGTTAATCCTCACTTTGCATTTCCTCCCACACAATGCAGTTTTCAAAATGCTTCAGTCTAGTTTTTTTTTTTATCACTGAGTGTGTGCAAGTATCAGATCTTTTGTTAGCAGATCAGCTTTGTCTCAATTCCTAGCCCAGCAACTCTTTGCCAGGTTGTTTTGGCCTATAATACTGACCAAATGGCAGTGCCTCCCATAAGTTATGTGAAGTGCATTGTACTTTGTGATGTACTGCTAAAGACCATCCCTGTCTTTCTCCTGCACAAGGGGACTACGCAGCCATTCTACCAATACATACTCTACAACTTCTAACGTGGTTTGGGAACACCTGAATGGAGATCCCGTGGCAGATGCGCATCAGAGTAGATGCTTGGGAAGACCCTTTAATGTCCTTTGGATGAAAGCATCATGATGATGATCATGGATTCCAGAAAACCTCAAATACCTTACAAGCCTCTTGCAGCCCCCAAATGAGACAATTGCAGAAGGTAGGTTATAAGTCAGATGAATTGTTTCTCAGACTGATTTCAGCATGTTTATTGGTAGCCATTCTAGCTTCACAAAACATCACACAAAGCAGAGCTCAGCTTCTGCTGAATCACCAAGCTGGCCCTTCTCAATTACCCTCCGGATGTCATTCAGTCCTACATACTTGATTCCACTGTCATTTTATTTTTATCATTTGTTGCTACAACACTCAGTGAACGTGCGCACACTGTTGCTAAGGACTGTGGTATGTGACACTTATCAGGATACAACATTCTAGAAGAAAAAAATCAAAGGTGCCCATCACAAAATATAACGTTCGTAAGTCATAGATGTAGGTTGAAAATATAGTATCCCAAACACATCTTGTCTATTAGATGGCAATAAGATGTAACTGATGGTTTGAAGAACCTATATTGAAACAATGAAATGCAAAAAGCTCTCTAGAAAATAATCATTATTATATTTCCCCTGTGTTCTGATGTTGTAGCTAGATGAATCTGGCTAATTTGTGAACTTACATGCACACTCTTAAGTTTTTTTTTTTTATTTTCTAGTCAGAATGACAACTTCTATTAGTCCCCTCTAAGGTTTTAAGTTGTTAGGTATGAAAATAATTAGCACGTTATAGCAGACATGAAACTTTTTAAAGAATGTTAATTAAACATTCAACATAAAAGGATTTTGTCTTGCCTTGATGTACAGGCTAAACTCCCATTAGCATTAATAGAACTTACATGTGTTCAATGAAAAGAAAAAGGGACCACAGTTTGTAGAGGGAAGACTTGAAAGAAATTAAGTTCCTTAATTATAAATAAGATTTACATTAATAGATATTACAGATATTCCATGAAAAAAAATAATAATCTGTAACACAGTTTATACTAAGTAAACAAATAATTTTAAGTTAATTACTTAGATAATAGTAGCTTATTTCTTTTTTTGTTTTGTTTTCATATATTCATATATTTTGTAATACCCACAGATCTTATCTACATGGGATCTTATTTGGTGCTGTACAAATATGTAATGAAATTGCTGCCCCAAAGATATTGCAGTATTTTATTTTTTTTTCTTATAAGCCAAGTGATTCCTAAAGATGTCTAGAGCATTTTGTTCCTAAACAAGTAAAGTATTTGCTATTGATTCCTTATGAGTTTCAGTGAAACATTAAATGAACTGCTTTTACTTACTGGGTCTTATATGAGTTAACCACTAACATTTGTCCCTGTTTATTAATTAGTATTACTAATGTGGCCTTAGATGATTATGTATAGAGGGAATAACATCTAGGTGTATAAAGAATAGCTCAGGGGTGTATATTGCATATTAAAATTTAAAGTTGACTAGTTATTTTAATTGTTAGTTAAATAAAGATTTTGATTCTTTCAATTTTTCCATTCTATCCTGCGAGGAAAAAAGAAAGGTTTTTTTTTCTCATCTAACTAATAACTAGCTGAGCAGGACTAATTTGCAGCTGATTTCTAGACTAAAGAGAATCTGTAGTATATTTTCCAGGATGTAATGAACTAAAATTCTGGCCCTGAATAATTCTAATCAGGAATTTCTATAATTTGAAAATATTTTTTTCCATGATTGAAATAATAATCTTGCAAAGATGGAATTTTTCTGAACATTAAAAAATAATTTTCAATAGCTAATAACTAAAATAACACTACTACTATAGTAAGGAATACTTTAACTTTTTGATACCTTATAGAACAGCAATTCTTTAATGTTTCAAATGCAAATGTTTTAATGCTGCTATGGTTAATGTTGCTGTTTGGGTGTCTATATGCTGAGTTACATAATTCATGGAAGAACATCTAACCTGGACCCATAATCTCTATGAAATAAGATATCAGTTAACAACACAGTTTACCACAATGGGAAATAAATATATGATTCTGCTTAGATTTTTGCATCAAAGGATTGTGTGGTGGGTTCATCCCTTTGGCATGGCTTATTAATTGGTATCAAGTGTGTGACATGCAAATAAGTGTGATTTCTAACTAGGAACCATTGATTCTCTGGATGCACTGAGAATGCACAAGATTTCTTGAGGAGTACCTGCATGGACAGGACAGGGACAGACTGCACTTCTGAGCTAGGTCACGTGACAGATAGAAGGTCTACGTAGTTACGAAAGACTGGTAGTAACAGCAACAAAGAGGCAGTTTTAGCAATTTTTTTTTCCAGCGGGTATGCCCTATTACAAGGATATGGCTCTTCTGCTGGAGTACTGGACTAGAAGCAAATAAAGAGGGAGCCTTCAGAGGTCATATCTTCCATTTTAAAAAAATACTGGGTCAACAATTGCTAAGTTTTTTCTGCTTATACCTCAGTGTCTTCTAGAGAACTTGACTCCTCTGGGTGATTCATGCCTGGCTTCAGCTACTACATTTGATTTGCCTACCAGAACCTTGTAGCTAAATTCCCCTCTGCACTGTGGCCACTTTGTGCTTTTTGCAGGCATCAGTTGGGCAGCAGTGCTATAAGCTACTTTGTACCTCCTGTATTTTGCTGGCACAATAGTTTTACTAGGGCGATGCTGGTGGCACATACCAGCTATTGGACTGTTCCAGTTACTGTCTACACCCTTCCCTACTTTCACTTGCTACTTACAGCAAGAGGTTGTAAAAGTAGCAACAGTGAGTTACTTTAGCAATTCTTCTCTAATACACAAGTCCTATTAAAGCAGTAGTATAGTATACCTTAAAATATCTGTTTCTTTATGGATTTTAGAGCTGGGACAGAACACCAAAAAAACCCCCGAAACCCAGCAACGATAAAAAAGATGATTTCTTTACAGCCAGTCACCAGATCAGTCAGTAACGGGAATGTTTCACTGGACCATTGAAGCTAGCAATGACTGGGGTCCATTTCTGAGCAACTCTATCCTGTATAAAAATCCATTTCTGTTTTGTGAAAGCTTTCAATACTAGACATGAAAAACCTGGTTAGTAAGATGTCTGAAAAAGAGTTCTGTTTAAAATCACTTGTAGAATTTGGCTTCTAAAATATTTGTATTCATGCCCTCCCTGCTGCTGGTTGTTCACCAGAATCAAGATAAGCTAACTGTCCCAGTATTTGCTGAAAACAAAATAATACATGTGAAGTAAGAAGTTCCAAAACATATTGCTGATTTGCAAACAAATTAGTTTTTTTTTTGCATCTTGTTTATGCTATTAATCCCGATTCCAATTAATTGAACTGCAAAATTCATATTGATTCTGTTGTAACTAATGTTTTCTCCTCCGGGCATGCTCTGTGTGGTTAGCCTTGGCTTTCTTTTCTTTGTCTTATTTCATGGAATGACTCACATATTTATTAAACATATTTTGGATATATATTTTTTTAATTTATTTAACACATTTTGGGATTTTTTTTTTCCTCACACTGTGAACATGTTTGTGTTTAAATAGATGCATGGATGGTGCAGTACAGGTTAAACTGAGTTAGTTTTTTTGGGTGTTTTTTTTTTTTTTTTTTAATAAGTTTGGCCTAAATAATGGGGAAGTAAAGATTTCCTTTCAGTACCATATGGTTAATGAATCTGTATAGCTGTTACTGCTGATACACTGTTTTCAGTGTATCAAAAATCAAAGCTTACTAGCTGACCTGCTTACAAGAAGACAAATCTTCAAAAACTGAATTGGAAGATGAACAAAAAGGATTTAAAAATACTTTTTCAGCAAATGGATTCATGACCAGAGGTACCACAGAGATCTTTTACACTTTCGCAAAAGAACAGTATTTAAATAATAGTTACAAGTAAAATCAGATGAAATTAAAATTAAAAATAAATAAATGAAATAGAATGAAGGAAGAGAGCAAGAAAAAGAAAATTTTGGGGGGCCAATGAAGAAAAAGTATTATCTAACCCGCTTCATTTTCTAGGATATCTGCTGGAATGGACAGTGTGATTTTTAGCCGCTTCACTAAGCAGCAATTGAAGAGTAAATTAGTCTCCAGTGTTAGCAAGTGGGTGGCATTTACTTTTATAATAATACGGTTGCCTCTAAAGTGGAGGCAGCACAGCTCAAGATTATGTACGTTACCTTTTGAGGCAGGAGCAGTAAAGACTCTGTAAATGGGTTTAAGCAGAAAGTTAACTGAAAACATTTTGCTGTGTCCCAAGTATGTCATTTGTTCTAATTATGGAATAGCAAATATGAAGTAAAAATGATGCTGTGCTGGGGTGGTGATGGTGACTCAATATTCAGTAGTGACTGTAGAGCAGGCTGTCAGAAAACATTTCTTTTTTATCGTACTCTGGTGCTACTTTTCTGACTCACTGCATCTTGTAAATGAAGAAAGAAACATAAGCTATATTCATATGTGCTGTTATTTAATTCCAGCAACATCTGGAGTATTTGCTCAGTTACAGAGCCCTTTGAGGTATTAGGCTCTTGCTTAGTAGTAATAATAGTAATGCATAACAAAGTTACTGGTATTTTACATATAACTGTGGAATCAAGTCCCATGCTTGAGCAATAATAATAATAACAAAGGTAGGGGTTTATTATAACAGAAATGGAATCTCTTCTATGGCTACTTTTGCATGAGTTTCAAATGGGGAGGCACAACATTAAAAAGAGTTTTAGTAGAAAACTTACCTTAAAAATAATTGTAATCTAGTATCATTGTGATTGCTTGGCTAATTGAACAGGAAAAAAACCATAACTAGTCCCCCAGTAAGTAACCATTAAATGTTGTGCCTTTTGAGAAGTGCAATTTGTTTCAGTATTAACATCAGGGTTTTTTTTCTAAAGAAACTTGATTATTATCTCATTTTCTTTTTACATCAGACAAAGAGTTATATTTCTGTGACAGTCATTTGTTATAATGTAATGTAAAATGTAAACATGTAATTTAGGCTTTAGATACAAAAAGTTGTATTGTTGGCTATCATTTCAACATTTAAACTTACCTGTTGCTTTACAATGTTCTATCTAGACTAATGGGAAACTTTTTTGCTCTAATTTCAGAAACTACTGATCATTTTACCACATCACTGTCAGAGATAATCTGTGCAATTCCACTTAACTCTGCTTTTGAAAACTGGCTAATTCTTTACATTGATGTTTTAAACAAAACAGCTTCATT
Organism: Ceryle rudis; assembly: GCA_033439905.1. Classification (NCBI taxonomy): domain Eukaryota; kingdom Metazoa; phylum Chordata; class Aves; order Coraciiformes; family Cerylidae; genus Ceryle; species Ceryle rudis. The sequence goes on along the minus strand of JAAGNO010019548.1, from coordinate 58,656 downwards.
AATGAATTTTACATTATGTTAAAGCGACAGTCAACAGCCGAGTTGATATGTCTTTCTTTAAAATTTTCCTTTGAGAACACTATCAGCTCTTCTTGGGTGTCTCTTCTTTTTTTCCCTCATAGAAACCCTCCCTTTTGCTTTACTTTTAATTTTTGTTCAAATTTTAGAGTATTGTCTGTAACAGCCAATATGCTTGAAGATCTCTTTGGAAGAGGTCTTTGGAACAAATCTGTAAGCAATTTATTTAATTTTGTAAATTGAGTGTATAGATGGAAACTGCAGAACAGATGGAGGAAATGTTATTACAGATTTGTAAACAGTGCAATCAAAGACATATCTAGTTAGTGCCTGGCGAGATTTCGGCTATGTTTTGTGTCATTTGAGGGATCTCTTGCTAAGGATGGGTGAACTGGTTTTAAAACTGAGAGAAGAACTAAATTATATAAGATTCTTCATAACTGCTCTTAAATTATTTTCTTGTTTTGTTGCCTGTTGTCCATTACATCCTCTTTAAGCTCAGTGTAGTGATGTAGTAACAGAGAGCAACATGCCAAAATATAGACCAGCTCAGTGAATGGAATAATTTAGCAGAGCCTGTTTACTACAGATGAGGATGCAGCTTTGATTACCTTTGGTATGTTTTCTGTTTGTTTCATTATTCCCCTGGTTGTGAACTGGGCTTCAGACTGAACATTTCAGAGCCCGATCTTATGAGCCTACCTTTCTGCACTATGGATGGTTGGGTTTTGTGAGGTTCTTTAACTTTGTTATCCAGTAGTTAAAGATGAATCAATGTAAATATGGATAATGCATATGTGCATATGCATATATCCATAACTATTTATGTTTTATTAAAGAAAATATTTGGGAGCTGTATTTTAGCTAAAGGCAAGACTCGTATGATTAGCAGAACCTGAATGGTAATATTCATTCATCTTACGTTTATTTTAATCTCATTAAGACTGAAAGCACTTTTTTTAACGTGCTACTGAACTTTGGAAACTGACTCTGCCCAGTTCTCAACCAGTAAATTCCATTTGTAATGTACCTAGTTTAAATTAAGGCATATTTTTAGCTTCCAGTTTCCAGGTTCTTTAGAGTCACTTTAGGACAAAAAATACAATCCATGTAATTTTGGTTTTATGAATTATTACTGATAATCATTACATTCCTGTTTAGCTGGGGAGCTACATTGTCTTCTGGTCTCAGTCACCTCTTATCAGTCTATTCTCTTTAATGAAAAAGCACAGAATGTAATTAACAGGGATTTAGGAAAAACAATTATACAGATCACATGTGCAGACACACACATAAAGAAGCTAGCTCTCAGCAACATTAGTTTTCAGACATAAAGACAATAATACGTAGTAGCAATCAGCAATTTCAAGCTGAACAAGCAAATATAGCAGAGGAGTTGACCCAATTCCTAACAAACATGGGGAAAGGTTAATAATTATTTTGATGATGGTGGATCAGAGCAGGGAGAAAATTATATATATATGAGCAGGTAACTTTTGTGTATTTCAATTACCAAACAGAGACTCAATCATTAATCATACCATAATTTAGTGTTTTGAAATGATATACTGTATGCTATCACCTTAACAAGCATAGCATGTCACAATGCTGTGTAGTACTTTGTCTAAGATATAGTTATGATGTATTTGTTGTGTATTTTTAACACTGCAGTGATGTGTGGTTAGCATGAAGTTTTGAGTGTATAATAGCATAAATAGGTTTTATTTGTTCTCTCTAGCAGTACTTTCTGTTCATTATTTTTCTGCTATGCTTGTGATTGTTCTACTGAAAAGAACAATAAACTGGACAATAAAGGACATCCAATGGTGGCCCTATAGTATGATGATAGACTGGAGGCTGCTAATATGAGATGCCTGAAGAACTAGGTTGAGCTGTCAAAGACAAACAATTTAAGAAATACACTGCTGGTCAAGGACATTTATGGATGTGAAACCTGACAGTTCTGATATTTTTCAAAATGAACTGTGATTGTAGTGTACCTTAAGTGAATATGTGCTCGTGGATTAAAACCATTCTTCCTAGACAACTAGAAAAAAAGTTGAAGTTCAGTTCAAAAAAACCTGATTTTTTGGTATAAAGACCATAAGACTGTGAAAATATTCCAGTGACTGCTGAATATAGTATATGTACAGAGGTGTGGTTTTTTTCTGACCTCTGCTCTGGACTTTTAACCATAGGCTGGAGCTTTACTGCATAACTTGAAATCTTTTATCATTTAGAATGGAATTTCTTCATGGAGAAATCATGAAGTTCTGGCAGATTGAGAAGAAATTTAGGTCAGGAGAAGTGGTTGTTCTTTGCAGTTTCCTTTATGAGTTATTTTTACAGTGTGAATAACTATAAATTAAAGATAGGCTTAAAAATTGTACTAGTCTTACAGAATGAAAAAGTGAGATTTTTTTGTTTGGTTCTGGCACTGTTTGGAATAGAGGCTATAGTTGCATTGGTGCATTATTAGCTTTATTTTCTGAGGAAAGAGTTTTGATTATCAGTTTATAACTGAACATCAAAGGTCAAACCAAATCATTCCGTACCAGGATTGTTTTCTCCCTTCCTCTTCCTGATGTGAGAGGCAACAGGGGGCAAAGCAGGAAGCCAGGCTGAGCCTCCCCAGAGCTATCCAAAAACATATTGCTGCCTCTGCACTTCACAACCCGTATCAGCTTCTGGGGACACCATCTAGATAGAGAATGGGCCCTGTATCCAGGGAGTTCAGATCCAGAAACTTTGGCTATTTTTTTGCTAAATTGCATTGCATATTATTTATAGTGGTTCTATAAGGGGAAGTCAAGTCAATAGAAAGTATTAAAGGGAAAGCTTGAGTTCAGATTGCTGAAATCAAACACTTTGCACTATTCTCAAGAAAAACATGTGTTGCTTTCCAAAAATATATATTGTTATCTGGCCTGTTAGATTTTGTTTTTCAGGGGGAAAGCAAAAATCTCTTCTGCCCAAATCTACTTGTAGTGTGGGGTTGATTATAGCTTTTGGAATTCAGCCAACATATTGCAAAAAATAGATGTTTCAAGGAAGAAAAGAAAAGTTAATTTATTGCTTTTTTTTTTGTTGTTTAGCAGATTTGCCTTCCGTTATTGTTCATTTAATTCCAATACCACAGTATGCTCCAAATTCAGAATATTAGTCTATGTGTTATATGAAATTTGTTCACTTCTGTTAATTTTGATACTTGTCCTTCGTCTATGTTTTGTAGTAGTTCCCTTCCTGGGTGACTGAGAATTCTTATTATGGAAAATAAAATATACTTTATTTTTACACTTGTAGACTTCTTAACATACTAAATTATACTAACCTTTAGATAATCTTTGCAAATCACTAGTCAAATCCAGGTGACCAATAAATAACAACAATCTGTACTGTTATTCATTACAATATTGGCAAATTATCCTTTTATATTCCACAGCACTTAATCACTAGTGTTAGACAGCTAAAGTAACTCACATATATTCCTGAAGTTTATAAGTGTCACAGTTTAGGGTCAGGGCAGCCCCTTAGACCAATAACAGATGTTCTGTGTTAACCCCCCTCCCTCCCCAAGGAGGAAGAGAAAGGGAATAAGGGAGAGAGACTTAGCCACTAGAAAAGGAAACTAGAACAGCTTCAATGAAAATTAAAATAATAAGAATAAAAATTGAATATATACAAATATATACAAAACCAATATTGAACCCAACTCCCCAGATGGTAATTACATCACTGTCACCACTGATGCTGTGGAGCAGGCACTGGGGGAGTCCCAGACTGTGTCCTGTAGCAGACGGGGGCTGTGCTCAGGAGATGGATTCTGGTACCGGATTCAGGAACACACCAATTGGGATCAAAGGCAGAAGGGACAGAGTCCTCCTTGGATGCTCCAAGGAAGGAACCGAAAGAGGACCTGAGCCAAGCTGAGCAAAGCTAGCAAAGCAGTCCAAAGAGGGGAGAAGAGCCAGGGAGCCCCCAGAGAGATAGACCCTAGAGAACCCTCAGCTTTGTACCAAATATAATGTATATGGGATGAAATACCTCGTTGGTCAGTTTAGGGTCACCTGCCCTGTCTGCTTCTCCCTGCAGGTGTGGCCTTTCACTTTCTGCACACCCCAATGTGGTACACATGAGCCAGCAGTGGCCTTGGTCTTCATGCCAATCCTTCGTAGTAACTCTAAACATGGGGTGTTATCACTGCTAGCAGCAGACACTGCCTCTGAAAATGTGCTGCTGGACTTCAGAAAGTGCAGTTAGTTAGAAGAACTGAACTGAAAAGCAAAATCACTGAACAGAATTCTGTTCTCATTCAAACCAGGACAATAAGGCTCAAGAAAGTTTTTATCTTTGTACTGTATAGTCTCAAAGGGGATAAAATTAGCATAAAATTTTGTAGTATTTATTAGTGCTGCACATCTTGACATCACACAAGTTAACTGATTTTTATTTTTTCCCCTGTTTCTTCCTATTCCTCACTGCATTCTACACTTCAATTTCTCTCTTGGCTTTCAATATCCAGACTTTGTGCCTATGGCACTGAAAGGACTAGTCAGCAGGCACAGTACTGCTCATAGTGACTCATTAATTATGATTGATGATAGGCCTCTTAAGTAATCACGAATTACAGAGAAGTACTTCAGTGATTTATATGTTTTCCAAAAGACAACTATATGGGACTAGGAGAGGTGACAGGCAATAAAATGCTAAGTGTGGCATATTGGAACAGGAGACTTGGATACCTAAATGATGCACAGATCTATTTTGATGTAAGCTTTTACTGTTTGTTTTTGTGAGGACAAAAAAAAGTTAAAAAAAAATTGAATTGCTAGTTATATGTTTCTCTATGAGGTGATACAGTGTCATAAACCAGAAATTTTTGATTCAGCCACATGTGGTTCAGAGACAAAATAGCTAAGACGAACTGACTGAAATGCAGATTTAGATTATTGTTGATTCTTCTACATTGAAAAATTCCCAGACTACTCAAACTTTCTAGTGCTGTGTGTTCTTTATGTCTAAAGAAAGGGAATAGGTGTCCACAGCATCTAACCCCACTGATGTAATTTAGTCCACCATTTATATGTTCAGCTGTTCCAACTTCATCTGCAGTTACCCCCACAAAAATCATAATTACAACAGCAGCTATACTAAGAAAAACTGAAAAAAAAAAAAAAAGGAAAGAAACTGAAGGAGGCATGAGAAATATGAGTTCGTTTTCTGATCTTTAGAAAGGAAAACCAAGATTTTGCCTTTTTGAAAAAAAACGTTTGTGTAGCTTCTTGCCCTGTTCATGACTTTGCTATTCATATTGTCAACCACTCAAGTATCTTCAAACATTCAAATAGAAGCATTGTTGGTGAATGGCAGGTCTTAAATGGCATTTTGATATACAGTGGTAAGCAGGGGTTTTATATGATAAGTATCTGTTGTCTTTCTGGGCCATTCATCACATCAATACCTTACTGAGTTATGGAAAATACAACATCTGACCAGGGTGTGTGTCACATCAGGAACAGCTAAGTGCATGACAAGCTTTTGAACAACCCATACTTTTGATTTAGTTCCACAAATACTTGTCAAAATATTTTTTTTATTTATAACTGGAAAAAAAACCCAAATAAAGAAACCAAAAAAATGTAATATTTTTGCAAACAGTGCAATGATAATTTACATAACTAATAAATGAACCTACTTGTAATGTTACCTTTTCTGCATTTGTTTCTTTTATGAGAGTTTATTTTATATTTCTTCATCTATAATTTGCTTGAACTTTTTACACATTGCATTGTGTAAAAGTTAGACACAAATGGGCAAGGAACTTCATGCTTCGGACAGAATTATGGTCTATGCTGCACTCTATGTTCAGCTTGGCATTCCCTTCAGTAGATAGAGGAGGTTCTAGAGGTCAAGGGATTCAGACAGGAAAATGTCTTCCCCTCACTTGGGAATGTCTCTAATGCAGCTCTGCAGGCAGATCTGCAACATTGTCACACTCTGTCCTCCATCTTCCATTTTTCTTTCCACAAGAAAGGAAATTTATTATTATTCTGGCTTGAACAGGAAGTGGCACAGTGGACTTAAGAGGTCCTCCATAATTCACTCTTCTTGATGACCAGCAGGTATTTGAGTTAGTTCCTCTCTTATGTTTATTTTCTGAGAGAGCAGAAAATATGTGTACTATTTCAAAACATCAAGAAAACATTTTCTCTTGTATATAATATAAATATTTGATTTTTTTAAACAGTAGTACCTCAAATGATTCTTGTTGTGGGAATATTCTCTTCTGGTTTTATGTCCATTCACCTGATAAAAACATGCTGGTAAGAATGCTATTTCCTCAGAGAGGAGAAAAGGTCCTCAGCACTGTGAATTCTCCTCTAATGCTGGTGTTTGGAGTTTTTTTGAGTGTGTGCACATATTGTCATTACAGGATAAGTCCCAAAGAGATAGTAAAATGATATCAAATTGCTGTAAGCATATTGTACAGTATGTAGTTTCCAAAACTGCCTTCATATCTTTTTTTTTTTCTTGTGCATATCTTTATTGTAGAAGAAATGTTTTTCCAGTCTAGGCTCTGGTATTGACACATGTTGCTTAGCAAAGAGCTGTGGTATTTAAACACGTTTCATCCAGAGGCTGGCAGTGCTGAAGGGAAAAGGATAAGGGTAGAATATTTGAAAATGCTTGTGGGTTCTGGCAAATGACCAAGATTTGGAAAAGGGAGATTAAGAGAAAAATAAAAGGGGAATCGAATAGCGAATCTTTACAAAGAAGCGTGCATACACATCTTGGTCTGCCAACGTGGCCACCCTACAGCTGACTCAACATAGGGGTGTCAACACACTGCTGGGTAGTGAAGCCTGAAAACCTTGATATTGGATGTGCTGCAGCATGTCTGTTTGTACCTTCCCTGGTACCCTGGCTACAGAGTTTAATAGCTTTGCTCCTAAGACAGTTGGGGCTAAAGCTATGGCTCATATCACCTTTCTTAACTCTATTGCATGTGATGGCTTGTGCCAATTTGCATGTTAAACATCAGGCTGAAAGAGTGCCTCTTTATTTCCTGGGAAAGCATGCACTAGTAATTTTCCTAACATTTTATAAGAAAGTTTTTGTTACAAATTGTAAAAATTTCAGTTTTTTTAGTATGTAAACAATGACGCAGTTTCTCTCCCTCTCCACCTCCTGTGGTTTTTACATAGGAGAGCATTTAAGTGTGATTTTTGTAACCATTGGTGGAATATATTACATGCATATATTGACTGATTCTATTGCCTAATTTTCAATACAAATACCTTAAACCGAATTCCAGAGGATGCATTTCTGCATTAATCTCTCAGCAATTGACCATTTTGCAAGTTTTCACAGGCAGATGCATAGACTGAACTATATCTTGCATGTTAATACCTGAGTGTGTTGCTACTGACTTCAGTGACATAATAGTTTTATACTATTATTTTGATCTCTTATCAAGTTTATGTTGTTGCTACTTTGTCTTGCTGATATTGTCTTCTGGTACTTTGGCAATAGAGCTTTTCCACTTATGTTAATAATAGTTGATCTGAAAATTTCTGAGAGGGAAAGGAAAAGAGTAGAGGCTTTACTAGTCTGTCTTCAACAGTCTCTTAAGGATTTTGGTCTGGATCATCTTCTTGTAGGATCATTATAGTTCCACTGATTTCAGTTGTGCTGCTCTGACTTGCACCACCTACAGAAGTGGCTTGCTTATTACAAATTTTTGCCAGAAGGTAGTTTAATCCTTTACAAGAGTAAAGCCTCACTAATTGTGCTTTTGAATCAATATTTATGTTGAAATATATTGCACAAATGGAAGTAGACATAAATGTTAATGTACCTCATCTCCTCAGAATTGTATACTCGTCAATAAAATCTTGTAATTGTTTTGCATTTAATGGCCATGATGACACCTGGTTTTTTTTATCTTTATTTGTATGCTGGACAACCTCACTGAAAAAGGAGGAGATTTGATTTAACTGCCATTTAAATCTTGTATTCAGAAATGCATACAGATTGTTTGCTAGTCTGTTACACATTAACCGAAATTTTCATACAAATTTTGTTTAATCAAGCATTTAGTTTTAGCTTAAAAAGCAGCTAACAAATTGTATTCTACTGTTCAGTTAAATGAAAGTTGGGGAAAGGATGTGTGAGGTAGTCAACTCTTAGATATCCTTTTAAGTTCTCTTCCACATTAAAATTGAATGTATGCAGACATATGTGTGTTTTTCCAGAATAAAAACATCTCAGTGATACCTTAAGCATGTGGGTTTTGATTACCCTTGTGGTGATGCTGCCAGCCTGCAGGAGGTCTGCTGGCAGAACAGTAGACTGCTCAGTTAGCAGCAGCAGAATTCACTTCCACAGCTGTTTGCAGCTAGTATGGAGAAATAAATTATTTTAGCCAAAAGTAATGGGAGGCAGAAAGCTAATGGCTATCTCTGCTCCTCACCACAAGCACTGAAGGTATTATTGTGCAGAAGGCTCAAAAAAGTTCCCTCACTGAAGTAAAACAATGAGAGTTTTGAATTAACTTCAGTAGACTTTGTTTTATTGACCCATGGCTTTGGAAACTTTTTTTGCCTTTTCTGTCTTTTCATAAATTCTCAAAGGAAAAGTTTATATCTCCAACAGAAATAATATAAATTTTAAGTAACTATTACAGCACAATTCTCTGTAACCATAGACTAGAATGTCAATGCTAATATCTTTGAATATAATGAACTTCTGTCTGTTATTTCACTCTCAGATTGATGCTTAGTTCCAGGTATCCAGTAGGGCAGAAAAATAAGTTATCAGCATTCATTAGATAGCTGCAACTCACTGGAATATTTCCTGTTACCTATGAAAGCTGCTTTCTAAACTAGGAAAGAATGTGTGAAAGGAGAGAAGGCAAAACAGAATTGAAATTGGATAAGGAGCCTTTCACATAGAGGTTATTAGTTATCAAAAGCTATTCTTACATGATGGCTCACTGGTATTCTAAATCTAATACCATATGTGGGGGATCTCATCATTCCTTCCTACTCAATAATTTACTATCAGTCACATCCCCTACTTTTAAAACAGCTACTACTGCTGGGACCTGGGTTTCTTTGTTGCGGGTTGTGATGAGGTTTCTTTGTCAAATATTTCACCAAACAAAAGAGATATTGTTTTTTCAGGACTATATATTCAAATTTAGACCCCTTTTCTTCATAAACCTTATGAGAAGGCCTAGTTTGTAGAGGACAAACAATACCTGAAGAAAGAGGGTGAACAAAGAGTCTTGCTTTTTGCCTTCTAGTACCTAGTCACAGTGTCACACCAATTTTTGGTTTGCCTCAGAGATGTTCATAAGTATAGGTGAGCTGTCACCCCTCCTCTCATTCTACAGTTGTACTTTGTTATAGTTTTTTTTCACGTAAGCTGATGTAGATTTGGTTGACCTGAGTCAGAATGGATTTTTTTCATTGTAGTGTCAGTGGCAGAAGCTCTGTGGTTTTTTTCATCACTTTCCTCATAACAGTACCAAGGCAATATTAGATTGAACAATTACAGACATCTAAATACTAATTGTTTAGAATGAAAAACAATGGAGAACCTGAAAACCAGATGCTGTAACTGGGTCAGAGTTCTGATTTAATTTTTACATCTTGGCACATGATCCACACTTACTTAGAGGTCAAAAATAAGAATTTTGTGTGCAAGGATTACTTCTAAGGGTTAGGGGCAGGATGTTGTTTCAAAGTTGTAATATTTTGCAGATATCCAGAGAGTAACATCTACATTTTCTGTAACAAATCTCAAGTCTTTTCCTTGACAGCTAAACTACTGAAGTAACACCCTGACCTCCAAACACCCTCCACCCCCACACCTACCTTGAAGAGCAAGTCTGACAGATTTAAAGAAGAAAGCATGTTATTATTTTTCAGAATACTACTTAAGCAACAGTTAAATAAGATTCCCTCCCTGTATTGATCTGGACATGAAAACAAACACTGAGATGGCTTTGATTAACATAATGTATGAATTTAGTGTATGAATTCAATTAGCAATGTCCTAAAGAGGCAGGGAAGGTTTAGCTCATGCTCATTTCTAGGTTACAGATGTAAACAGTGAAGACGAAAGACTTAAAAGGAATCTAATTTTTGCCCTTTCCATATTCGACTCAGGGTAGAGGACTTCTAAACATGCCATGAACTCTAGGCAGTTCACTGTATCTGGACTTCTGAGATACCAATATTTGTAAGGGATTTCAGTGTTCTGAAGTTTTTAGAGACCTCAACATCAGCAATGAAGAACGAAAGTCTCCATGTTCCTCCTTATGCTGAAGTGACTTTCTAAATGGCTATATTTTAAAACAGAAAACTTCTTAAATTCAAAAAACCAACAACATATCATAGATCTGATCAATCTGCTGTGTTAAACTGGTGTTCATTTCTAAGGTAAATTCTGTAATTTCAACCAGTTATCTTCACTATATTTCAAGTACCAGAAATAAAATAGAAGCTGCTTATTTGTTGATTTTCTTGTGGGAAACCCTCTGAATTTATAGCTATGACTTCACAAAAATAGTAAAAAATTTAAGAATTATTCTGTTCCTGGACTAAAATGAACATTAGAGGATGTGTCCTATTTCAGGCAATTTTAGGAAGGGACACGGAGCTCTCTCCTTAAGATGTTCCATGTATACAAAGGAAAGTATAGTAGGTGAATATTATGTTTAAAGAACAACTCCAGTTAAAAGGAGCCCAGGCCTATTCAGTGTCTACAGTCTTTGTTGTAGGTTAATTCCTACTTACTATTCTTGAAAAATATATATTTGTAAGGATATGTTTGACTTAAACATGAAAAATACATTTGTTTCATCTATAAAAGGTTTGCTTTCAAAATGTTTGTTTATGTAAATTTTTAATGCAGCTGAACAGAACAAAATGAAACATCAGAATATTTTCACTTTAAAGGTAAACATATTTGATATTCCTATATGAATTTTCTATAAAAATAAGCAAAATGAATGATCATACAATTTTCACATAAAGAAAGGACTTCAGTTTTCTTTTAGTACATATAAACCTCTGTAAAGCACATTTGTTATGTTTCTCTAGCTCCAGTGCTTCGTATTTAAAGAGGTTATTTAAAGTGAAAAATTCCATTTGAAATGTTTTCTGATGTCAAGGACCATTGTCTAGTTAACTTACTTATAAAAAAAGCTTGTAGCATACCCAGACATTCAAGTCTAAACAAAATAAGAGAATTAGAATTATTTTAGTCTAGTGATTCACAAAATAAAAAATTTTACTTTCATTATAATTTTTAACTGATACATTTGTGGATGATTTTTAGCAGAACAATTTTTGGTCTAATGCAATAAGTTTAAAGAATTCAGATACTAGCTACAAAGACCTACTTTAAATATGGTAAATGCACACAATGTGAATATAATAGTGAATATGAAATAAAATACAATTTGGTTTAGATTTCTTATTATGTTAAATCACAAATAATGAGTCTTAATAATCTGTACTAGTAAATCTGAGCCTAATCAGGTATTGAAATACAGGAGAAAAAAAAAAAATCCTAAAAATGGATGAAGAGCAAGACAAAAGGTAAGCAAGAGTTGTCTGATTAAGTAGTAATTCTGCTTCAAAGCAGAAATTCTCTGTTTAAGAAAATTGAAACCTCCTTATCAGGGTACATGATACCTCCATTATCCATTCATGCTAAAGATGTCTTTCCAGTTTTCAGTAACAGCAGCAAATGTGTGATATTTTAGGACACTGAAATATTTGTTACTATGGGGGAAACAGATAATTACTCAACAGAGAATTAAGTGTTGTAGAAGTTCTTTGGGGTTTGGTTTGTCCTTTTTTACCTGTGGAGGCTCACTCTTTAAAGAGTAGTTTTTATTTATAAATTCACTGTTTCTAAATAATTGGTTAAGGAGTGTCTCTTTGAGATGCATAATCCAAATTATATTGTTCCTGTTACATGTTCGCCTACTATCTAAACTGCAGGAAGGAAAACACTCACTTACTGAGGGTGCTTCTTGATGTATCAAAACCATTCCTGAGATATTGACTACTGACCAAAATAAGTAATTGATCAGGAGCGAAGAAAAGTATGCTTTAGGCATCTCCTCACTTGTCCTCCTAAAGGTACCCTGAAGCTGTGGATTTGATTGACTAACTGTCATCAGCTAGAAGGATTCCCATGTCTTTGTTTCCTTGTGTATTCATAATACAGGCACAATCTAGAAAAAGATGCACATGTTTTGCCTGGCACTGTACTATTTTTTTGTTATTGCATGTTGAAGGGAGCTTTTCAATAAGCTGTTCATAACAACATTCAACTGTCCTAAGTGGTTACAGTACAGTTAATTTGGGACAAAGCAATGTGTAAAAGTAGATGACATTATTGCTTCCCAGATGTAATTATTGCTTTGCAGAATCATTTGCTGACATCTGCAAACTTCAACCTGCCCAATACTATTGTTTTCTATTAGCCAGTATTTATTTAATGACAAAATATTAGCTCTTATCTGAAGTTGAGTCACAAACGAGAAATTTGCTGCCAGTACGCTTTCAGCTCTGGAAACAGTGTGGAGTTGAGGGAAGAAGGAAACAATACTTATGCCATTTTCCTTGGACTATATTCTCAATAATTTCATTTCTTAATAACCTCTTGCAAGAAAGAAGAAGGAAAAAAAAACAACACCCAAAACTAAAAAAAACCCTAGAGCTAGAACATCAACTAATAGTAACTGGTGGTGCTCTTTTCATTTGACCAGGATTAATCTATTTTGTCATCCAGGGCTTGTATATCATACTGTATTTTGCCTTATTTCCTTTTCATTATTCTAGTTTCTGATTTCTCTAAAATGCTGACTCTGTTTTTCACTGTGTTAAGTTTAATAATGTTATCATTAAAGAAAGGCTGTAGTTGCACCATGTTGTTTATAAAGAGGAGAGGAATCCCCTATCACAATGCAAAAGGATTAATGTTGTTGAGTCACAGTTCATGCTGGTCCACTCTTCTGCATTCAGACTAAGCAGTGCAGCAATGAGAACAGCCAACCATCTCTTCAAACTAAGTGATGGAGTCTGTGAATGTCTGTTCTAGTCAGGGGATTCAAAACATATCCAGGTAGATTCTCTGCTCTATTCTTGGCTCTGCAGTTCCTTTCTGCAGGCATGTAATCACTGTTACCTCAGAGATCCACCCAAATGTAGCTGCCTGTTGTACTAGCATGATTAAACCTCACAGTTTTCTGTTAACAAATTAACAGGTGCAAATGGTAAACGCTTTCACTCTAGTTGACTGAATAGGTATTTGCTCCTAGGTTGATAGGTTTTTGGCACAAGCCTATGGTCAGATTGAGTTCAGGATCCATAGCAAAATGCTTTCAAATATCCTTCCCTCCCTCTTACTCCCACAGTCTCTGATGCTTTCTTGTATTTAATGTACTTGAAAATGTGTATCTAGGTATTTCATACTGCTTAAGCAGTTATTCTAAAAATTTCCCATTTCTTGCCTAGATATAGTGATTCTTAATTTCCTCTACCTTTAAATCATTTTCATATTGACACTTAAAAATATTCCCCTAAAAATATATTTACTGTTTATTACTTCAGAGGAATATTTTCTTTGCCCAGGACTTCAAATTTCAGGTTGAAAATGGAAGTACAGGATTGGTGACCATAATGATATGGCAGCAATAGCCCTGAGGCCAGACAGACAATTTTCAAGCTGCCTTGACGACTCTCTTTTTGTCTGTACCCCAGTATTTTGCAATTGTTAATGTTTTTCATGTGAGCACATTTTATGTAAGGGATTTCATTACAAAAAATCTTTAGCAGTGTCTGTGATGGAATCGTAGATTTTCTTCTCTTTCACATTCAATTATTTTATCAAATGCTATGATACTTTAAAAGGTTATTTTACAAAGTTGTTCTGTTGGTTATGTTTTCAGTCAAATGATGTGATAAAATACTGCATATAGGGTCTGACCATTTGTGTCCAGAACTGGAAAAAAAAATACATTTCAAACTGATGATATCCCACTGAACAGCTTATGAGCAAGATAACTTAATAGTTTGTTGTAGAACATGTTTTCATCTTCTAACAATTTGGACATTATTGTATGACAGAATCCTACTCTCCTTTCTGGTTTTGTGAAAAGTCAGACCACAACTGCAGAAGAAAGTTGAGGATTCCTTGGTCCTGCTAGGAGATTTCTCCTTTCTGAAGACCTGTGGTTAATTGACAGTCTTTGAAACTGAAGTTCTGCAAACTGCAGACTAGAAGCTTGTGTTTAAAATGTGTAAAGTAGAAACAAAACCTGAACACAGTGAGCCAATCTTGCCTACTTTAGCAGAGAAAAGCCCTACTGATTGTGCCACTAATGTGTCCAGAGATCTATAAAAATATGATATGTTGGTAAACAGGAATCTGACCTAATCATGTTTAGGATTCTTGAACTGAAATTAGTTTAAGAATCACTGTGCTGCAGTGAGCAAACTGATGTTATTTTCATATTATCACCTGAAATTTTATATGACTAAGCTGAGAATCTTTGAAAGATGAGGCTTTCAAGAAGTACCAATTTAAGGTATTTAAGTGATTCTGAAAACTGCTGAGTGCTTTTGCAAAAGTACATCTGTGTGTTTCACATTACTCAAACAATTATTTCAATAAACTAAACACCACAAAATCAGTATGTATACACAAACTGTATGTGTTAGACTTGCTTTTGTTGTAGACAGTCCTGCCTATCTGTTAGCACTGCATCTGTTGTCAGCTACAGGCCAGAGCAAGACTTAATCAAAAGCATGCATATTTAGTAGCATTGAATTTCTCTTCTGACTGTGCAGCAGAATAGCTCGGTAGTACAGCAGAGATTTTATATTTGGTGCCTTCAACCTATCCTATTAGGCCAAAGATTTATATTTAATCCAAACCTGAGATGGTTGAATGGATTTTAAAGAATAAAACCCCATGGTCCTTATCTTTGCCTTTTTGTTTGGTTGGTTGGTTGGTTTGGTTTGGATTGGTTTTGGTTAGGTTTGTTCTTTAAGCTTTACTTTGTTTCCTGGTAATCATTCTCAGTTCTGCACACTCTTCTGTATGTCTCTCTGGCTGCTGAAGAGTAGGATTCATTCTCCCAGGCACAAAGACATCCTCCCAGGGCACTGTTGCAAAAATGGAAACAGAAATACTATGCTCCCACTAAAGAAAACACTTGACAGAATTAAAACAACAACAACAAAGAGTTCAATAAATTAGAGAGATTGATGGGAACATGAACAGTTTTCAGAAAAGGAGAATTAAACCCTGTGTTTAAAGCAGGCTTTTCCAGGCCATGTGAGAGTAGAGATTTGTGTATCTCTCATCCCTTTATGTTATTCATAAAATCTTCCAGGTTATCACAGAACTTCAGATCTGGTCTTCCCTACCCTGATTTGTACAAACAAATGGAAGGGTTAACAACACAGTACATAAAGATGTTGCTGCTGCCCATATTGCATCATGTTTGTAATCCAAAATCTTCACAGTATATGTGTGGAAGTATCTCCTGTTGCTGGGACTTGTTCCATGTTGAAGGTAACACTTAATTTGTCTTAGGAACATTAACATATTATTTAGTGTGACCTATGTATTCCAGCTGTGATACTCTTTACATTAATTCCTCCTACAGAGAAGCTCCTGTGGCTACTTAATAATGGGCTAGTAGAGAAAAATCTCCAACTGGAAAACACAAAAAAATTTCATCTAATATATTCTGTTTTGTCTGCCACTAAACAACCCCTTTCTCCAACAAGCCATTGTGTAGAAGTGAAATTTAATATCTGATATGAGATCAAAAATTGGTAATCCTATGACAGCACAGGAGATTAGGAGCAATGAAGAGATTAATTTGATGAGGTTTGTTTATATCTTCTCTCTAAAACCTTTTCTAGGAAATTCTTAAGTTTTGGGTTATTTTTTTTGGTAATCTATGATTAAAGTCAATATATCTCCCACTGGGCTCCTACCTCATATTTTCTTTTTACTTAAATAACGTGTGTTTTATGTAATAGCTGCATTTCCATTTTTCTTTAGCCTAAAGAACCTAACAAATTTCTGTTGTGTTTTAACTGTAGAAAGAAAACTTATTTTGATAACATTAATGCCACCTTTGCCTGTACATACTGCTTTATAATTTGACTTTTTGAATGTTTTTACTTTATGGTGAAGAAATTGAGAATGCTGTGACACTGTCCCAACAACCTTCCTGTATCATCACTGCAAAATGTAAACATGAATTCAACAGCACTCTGTCTGTCTGCAATACTGAACTATAGTACCCACTGGTTATGTAACACTTCCCTCAGCATATCAAGATGTTAGGTCTTCAAAAGGATTCCACATACTAGCCAAAGCATCTCTCTCCCTTTATGTGTCCATATAGCTGTATTTTCATGAGCACTAGAGTGGCTGAGCTGTCCTACATGTGAGCTGCATCTACTTTTTGGGTAATGTTTCAGATGAGAACTGCTCTGGAATCTCTTTGCTTTTGACCACCTGGTTTAAACCTTGTTCTTTGCTCAACTGTATGCAGAGGTTTGTAGTTATCGATACAATCTAAAAAAAACTTATATGAGAAAAAAAAATGGCAATGCAATACCAGATGAGAAAAAAACCTCATTTTTTTTTCTGATGAGTTATATTTCAGGAAGATATTTGCATAATTAATAGAAAGAAGAGAATTTTGTAAAATTCTATTGCCCAGTAGGTCTAATTTAGAAAATATTTGATGATGACAGCTGCAGTATATTGTAAAACAACCAATTAGATACCTGTTTCTGTAGAATATAATGGAAAAATACACTCAGTAACAAATAATTCCAAAATATGCATCTGGTAGTACATTAAATTTGATTTTTGCACTTGTTTGTTATGAAATAAGAGGAAAAAAACAAACTAAACCAAACACAGTTTGGTTTTGGTTACTGCTATGAGTGGGAGAAAGGTCTGGGCAGTAACACTAAATGAATGTTCTAAGTCCAATGAGATGGAGAAACAGGATGTGACACTAATTAAATTCATGAATTTTAAAAGAATGAGTTGTTTCAAACATCACTTTGCAGAATGGCATAGCAAAAGATTCTGAAAACAATTCCCTGAAGGGGTTCATAAACATTCAATGGAGACTGCCACTGTGCCTACTAGAGAAAAAGAAAGTAGGGGGGAGGATGGGCAGGGGGAGTAAGAGAGGTGTAATAGATGTTAAATGAAGTGTGACTTTCATGTGGTTGTGGCCTCTGGTCCTTTAGTGTTTGAGTGCAGTACGTTTTTCTAGATGACACATGTTAGAAAGTTGTTTATTGCCCTGGGTGTTTTAGGTGCCAAAAGGCTTGCAAATGAAAGATAGCAAAGAAAATACCAGAGTGAACACGAAGCTATTAAATGAATGACAGTCCACACATACAAGCACAGAAATAAAAACAAAATTATGTGAATATCGTCCTCATTATTTTCCCTGGAAATAGACCTTTACTCATCTGTCCCTTCTTCTGTATACTTTAATTAAATGTGTTTAAATAAAAAAAAAGGCCTTAAGCATATATTATGACTAATGATATTTCCCTAATGCCATTTCTTCAGTAGTAATCATAACTGAATTGCTAGTACATTTTCAATGAGGCCATAGTCCTTGTTCACTAGTTCTTGTGAAAAAGGGCTGCATTGACTTACCATGCTCATTAAATGAGCACTACAGCATTTTGTAGGTTGTAACAGTGTATATGTGTGTGAAAAAATGACAACAAAAAGGAAGGATACAAATGTTTTGGAAAACAATATTTTGAGTAATGTTTTTCTAATATATAAATAAATATAAATAAAAATTGAAATGGATAATGAAGTTTACATGTATATCAAGGTTCACATTAATATTGATAATTTTAGTTTATCTACTCTAACTCTGCTAAAATGTGTTCCTTGGTTTATGATTCTGTACAATAAGATTGCCTATTTCTGAGAAAAAACATTTGGTGGAGTAGTCTGCCCATTGCGACAAAATGGACCCAATTTTACCTCATAATTCTGAAAATAAAAAATAAAAATTACTAGTCAGATGTAATATTTGAGACAGAGTTACGTCATGTGCTACATTTTGTAAAATCATCACTTCTTGCACCTAGATTCTTCATAACACTCAAGGCTAAAAGCTTTTGTATAAAAGTATAACAAATTATACCTTATATTTGTATCCCCCCCAAAAAAACCCAACCCAAACCCAAACAAACAAGGAACCATTTGAAATACTGGTGAACTACTTACTGTAACTCCAACAACTTTTCTGGGAGACTATTAGCACTTGCATTGTCTGCATCAGGGTATGTTACCTTCTGTGTTAAGTCTTCATTATAGATTCTCAATTACTTTAATGCAAAGTCAGAATGCAGGTGGCTTGTTCCATATTCACCAGTTTAGCTATTAACTCTTATGGCTCTAACCGTCTAAGTACATAACAATGAGTACATTCAATAATATGCTAGCTAAGAAATCTCCATTAGTATGCATTAGGTTCATTAACATAGCACAAGTTTAACTAATAAAGGTGAAAATAACTAATAAATCTACATGTTTTTATTGTCAATTAAAATCTGCATACATACTATGACATTCATTAAAAATTAAGAATATAGATACAATCAGAGATAATCATGCATGCCGCTTATTACCAAGAATATGATGCATTGTTAATTCATAAGAACTGAAAGCCTAATTACTTCTATCACTGTAATTGATGGACTTTGTACGTACTTCTTCATATAAATTAATGTGAAACAAAATTTCCTCTAATTTATTGGCACTTCTGAAATACAAGAATACTAGTTAAATATGCAGAAATCTGCATACATATGCTATTGGAAATTTCAGTATTGATTTTTACAATCTTCCATAAACTTGTTTTCAGCATAGATATTTAAGTATATGGTACTTAGTCCATTACCTAATTACCTAATATGTTTTTTGGTAACGTAGTAAAATTAATTTTTCATCAGTAAATATGTCCACTGGCCATAGGTTCTGTGTTTGAAATATGGAGTAGTTCATGTTGTTAAATCATATTTTAGTAACCTAAATGTTTTATAAAATGTATAACCAAGTATATATTAATACTTAAATATTAATTTCCCTGCATCTGTGATATCGAAATTTCTTTCTTTACTACCTGTCAAGTACACTGAAGGTAGGAATACTATGTTCCATTCCATTGTACTCATTTTCTCAAATTCCTGCAAATTCAGCAGCACTGGCCAAGTTAAACTGCTGGTAGCATGACCGATAAACCTGCTCTCTTGATACTGTGGCCATGCAATATAATTCGGATCAGCTTGCTGGAGTGAGTGGGCTCTAAAATTATGTTTTATTTTACCCTCTGCTGTGGATTTTTTTTATTTTTTTTTTTTTTTATATATACATATATACATTGAACTGAATATTTGCTCTGTTCTTTAGGGTTCTGTGGATGGAACAAATGAACCATTTGCTAGAGATGCCACTATCTTTCCTGGTAATTGTATGGTTCAAATGGTCTTGGCACTGTGCTGTGTAATAGGGACAATGTGGGCATTTCCATTTTGGTTGTAATAAAAACTTTAAATAATGTTGTTTAAGCTTTCAGGCAAGACTCTGATTAGACTTCCCTGCTGAATAACTTGCAAAGTGTCTCTCTTGTCCTTTGTCCTATTCTCTCTGGTCTCCAAAGTGATCATTCAGGGAATGAGTATCTATGTATTCAGGTTTTAGAGTACTCTTAGAGGTTCAATGATTTATAGATAGCAAATCTGATGGTTAGAAATAAAACACCTTGCTGAGGCAAAAAATTAATCAAGTTAATTTTGTACATGCAGAGTTTGAGGGGAAAACTATTTCCCCTGTTCATGCTAGGCAAGATGTCTTTGTACTAGGATATGCAAGGTAGACTGAAGACGTGGTTTAGGATTGGTTTTGTTATTGTAATGCATGTTTTTAGACATATAAAGATGTGCTTTTGGTGAGATGGAATTGCTTCCCTTGGCCTTCAAGTTCCACTAATTTGTTTTCTGTCTTCACTTATTATTCCTGCAATACAAGAAACACATAAACTGCAATCACTTTTACAGTTACATCCATTCTTTGGAAATAAAGTATTTAACTACAATATACTTAATTGTTTAATAGCTGCTAAAAGTGGGTCATCTAGTTTAAAACAAATAAAGAACCACAATGATCAATGGAGGTTTTACAACAGTATTTTGTAGCTGGTTAATGCATCTCCATAGTTATATATTACAGGACACTGGTGCAGGATGATTGCTGTTATGGTGTCATTTTCTTGAGTCCTTCTAGAGCAATAGAATCAGTTTAGAGTAGTGTTTACAAGAAAATGATTGACTCCTTGTGCACCTTAAGTCACGTTTCTTCTCTCAGGGGTGCAGAAGAGAAAGAGCTGGGGGCAGCAGCTCCTTCTCAGATGCTGTGAGAGCAAACCTGAGTATTAAAGGCGAAAAAAAAAAAAAAAAAGATGCCCATAGGCTCAAGGAAGGGATTGGCGTTTTTTGTTTATCTGTTTTTTAAGATTATGAATACTTAGTTTGTAGTACCACGATAATTCACTAGAAAAGAAGTACAGAAATGGAGTCCTTCCCCTGCTTTTATTTATGTTGTAAAAATGTCATGTTTATACACTTAGATAAACCTGAAAACTTGTCTGTCTCTAAGAATATATTAAAATTCCGTTGTTAAGTTTCACAGATAGTTGAGAAGACAAGAACAAATAAGGGAGGTACTTTCTCTCAATAATGTTTAAAAACTGTGTTTGACCTGTGAGATTTTATAACTGGAACAAATATACAAGTAGATATTGCTGTAAGTACTTAACTTATTTGGTTTTAACAGCGACTGATTTAAAATGTAAAACAGCTGACATTATCCCCTAGAAAAATCATAAAAATGGGTTACAGTAAAAGCCCATGAACACTTAGAAAGGAAACATCCTTAGGAAGCAGTGCTGTAATTCTGTAGAAGGATAAATATGGATGACATACCTGTGTGGGGACCTACTGATAAGTTGGCTTTCTAAAGCATACTACTTTAGACTTAGAGCAAAGATGTTATTCAGCTTTGGGGTGGCGGGGGGGGGTTGGGGGGGGGGTGGGGGCGGGGAGGAGGGGGAGGGGATATTGTTTTGGAAAAGAGCTTCCAGTATTTCACTTGTTGAAGAATTATAATAACATAGTTTATGATCTCAAGAGATCATCTGAGGAAAAAAAAGAGCTAGGGGAAAAAAAAAGTTTTGAAAAGATAATAGTGATTTACCTTACCATTAGTTTGTTGGTTTTTATTCAGAGATTGCTGTATCTAAAATAAATACATATGAAAATTCTTCCAATGAGATTTTGCTTTAAACTAAAGACTGGATTTTGGTTGTCATTAGGCAGCAGTAACAAAGTTTAGAAATAACAAAGGATAGGGAAAACCTTCAGGCTATGATATTTGACAATTCTCTTTTCACGGAATCACAGAATTGTCATGGCTGGAAGAGACCAGCTGTCAAACTCATTTTAAAAAAGTGTAGATTTGAAGAGATTTGAGTGGGAAGGATGGGTGCTCAGTAAGGGCAATAAAGAACTTGCATTTTATTTGTTGCGTTTGCTATGGAATCCTCTTCTAACCATGAGCAGATCATTTAATTCCTGTGTCCCAGTTTCCCTTTTTTGTCCTCATTTCTGTGTTACCAAAACACAGTTATTCTATCTGCCTTGTCTATTTTATTTTTCTAGCTTACAAGCTCCTGTGGGGAGGGATGACTGCTTACTATATGACTGTGTTTGGTTTAATGGAAGTTTGTTTGGAGTTTCTAGAGGCTATTCCGATACCAATAAATAATCATAGTTTCAATAACCTTTGAAATTTTTTAACAAAAATTATTGGTTTAAATTTCACTGTGAATAGTTTTACTCCAGTGTTTCTGTGAAACAAACCACATAACAAGTCATCATAAGCTATTAACAAAGAAATTTAGATCTGAAGAGCTTTTACGTGGCTCCTTGCTTTCATCTGAGAAAAAGAATGTGATTTCTTTGGCTTCTCTTCTCTCGATCTAGAATAGATAAACCATATTGGTAATTCTGAGTAGCTTGTACTGGTTGGCTATCACCCATTGCATGGTCATTAACCATTGTAGCTACACTGTAACACTAAACTTAAGATCCTTCATTTTTTGTTTCTAGAATGTCTGTATTATGCATTACAGTGTTAGGGTTTTTTTTGTGATTTTTCTTTTTTTTTTTTTTTTCATCCAATTTGTGATTATTTTAGCTAGATTTCAGGAAGTTTGTTGAAATTATTGTATCACTCCATGCAGATTGAATATTTCAGTAAGTCAGATTCAAGCACTACATTCAGTTTCTTATCTATGGAAAATAAGTTCATTTATGAAAGGAGTTTCTTGGCTAAACTAGACTTAGCACTTTTTACTAAGCCCACTCCACTGTATCTCAAACTAATTCAAGACAGTGCAATGCTGGAAACAGTTTTGAAATCTTTACAAATACTTTGTCACCTGATAATGAACACACCTCTAAAAATACTATAAATTTGTGAGAAAATTAATTTAAATGGGATATTCTAACCTTGCAGCCTCAGTCAGAGGTTTGACAGATAGCAAGAAAAGTGTTCCAGCTACTCTTAAAGATGCTAACTTACTGGTAGATCAAACAGCTATTGTTAGATATCAAGACAGTAACAACATAATATTGACAAATATGCATTTTAGCATAGAAAGTGAAACACTTTCTTGGAGCTAAAATGGAGCAAAGCTTCTATGCTACTATAACTGAAAATCTGAAAAAAAATAACCCGGTTGCTCTGAAGAGGAGAAGGTGTTCACAATCATTTCAGTTATTCACTTCCTTCATTACGGCCGTGGAAAGTTATGTCTTTCTTGCCCTAGATTCCAGCTTGGCTGGTTTCAGAACTTAAATAATCACACCATGAAGACCTATTTCAGCAGCATCTCTGTCTCCCCATTATAGTAGTAAATCTAGCTAATGGTTATTTTTTAAAAGAGCAATATATTATAACTATATGGCAAACTGCTGGATCTTATCTTTTGCTGTCGAAGCCTTTCTCAAGACTTCTGACTGCTCCCTGCAATGTTTATTTAAACTTCATAGCCTTTCATTTAATACAGCAGAGTGCCAAACATTTCTTCCTGTTTTCACAACTCTCTTCTAACAGTCTCCTCTCTCAGAGCTCTGCTTGGGACTTAGTTGATGAGATCCATAAATCTGTATGTAGTTGTGTCACAAAAGCTTTGGTCTTTGGGCCTGGGGGTCTTCAAAGTATTACCTGAATATGAGTAATTTATTTGCATTTACTTAGACTGTCCCTCTTCCTTGTCAAGAATACTAAGCAGGCTAAATTACTGTGGTTTTATGTACAAACCCAGAGATTGTATGCTAATTTCTGTCCATTTATTGAAAGTCAGCACCTTTAAAGTTGAGATTGAAGAGTAAAAGATTTCTGAGAGTCCTCTACCTCTTCCTGACATGTCTTCATTATTCCATAGTATATATTTCTCTTTGTTGTCAATGCAACTAACAATTTTTTACTGATGGTTCTTTCTGAAAATATTGTTCAAAAATTAATAGTAGGCTTCAAACTGTAACTTAGAGGATTGTATTTTCTCTTAATTGTCATTGATAATTGTGTATTTGTGGACTGGTACCAGGTCTAGCCACTGCTGTAGATGTATAAAGAGGTATAATTTAGTGGGAGTCAAATGATTAGGAACCATTTAACTAAGGATATAATTTCAGAAATATTTATAGGATGAGACTCCTTTATGTGTTGGCACATTTTCATATACATAATTCAAACAATCATTAATTGGTAAACGTTTTATCACTTTGCCACACAGTGATCAGGAAAAAAGGGCACATATTTTGATCAAAATGAGACTTAAAGAGCAATGAATGAGGAGCAGAATCAAAAATAGGTTTTTTTTTCCTTGAAGAAATGACAGAACAAGCTTGAGTCTGTATTAAGAAGCAATACATGTTCTGATTGCAATTACCAGAAATGACATGGCACTATCACATGCAAATGCATAAGATTTTGCTTTATGAAGGGTTTGCCATGTGATCTTATTAAGATACAGGAAAACCTGGCAGCAATGCAAGGGTCATCAGTGTGAATTGCATCTGGAATGAAAAATCAGGCTGGCATTGGAGAGGGCATAAGACAAGGTGGTTCATCTCTACCACATGGCTTCACACTCTGGTCATAGAGCAGTGCAAAATTGTGGCAAATACTATGCATAGAGGCAGTCATGAGACAGTTCACAGTGGCACTGACATTTTCAATCAGTTAGCCAAGGGCTGATAAAAATAGGGTTCAGTATATGGACAAATCATCCATCAGAACAAGGTAAAATTGTAGTTTGAGTTTAAAGAGTTTTTAATGGAAAATATTCCAGAACTGAGATCCTTACTGAGATTAAGTATTTGTATTGATTTGCATATTGGACCTTGTCCTAAATTTCACTTCCATACTTTGCATTACCTAAAAACCAGGAAGTCCACTCTAACCTTAATCCAGATGGGAAAATCTGTGAAGCTAAACCAAATATTTAACCTTTACCAAGCAATAGTAATATTGAACTATTTAAAAAAAAAAAAAAAAAAATCAGTTTAGAAACACAGTATTGGTCTGTCCTGAAACATCGATGTTGATGCACTTTGGTTAAAAGAACAGAAAGGAAGAGTCCAGCAAAGGGATTCTAGTCAGAAGATGTTGCATGTGGAATAGTGACATGTAATTTGCAAATAAGAACCTCAAATAGGGTAGAATATATTTTTTATGTTCAACAGAAAAGCAGAAATGAGAAACAATTTTCACCATTTGGTAATATCTATGAGTTAGAAGGCTATGAGAAAGATTAGAATATTGATTCAGATCAGGTTGTGGAGACAGAATTTCTAATGTATATGCTCTTGATTCTTTAAAGTGTTTTTCCTTAATAATTTGCAATATCTGACCTAAAATGCAAACAAAGATCATTTATACAGGGGCAAATCTCCCAAATGCCTGGCAATGCCCATACACAACAAGCATGCCCATTTTCTGGTGGCCATCATTTGTTTGTTTCTTTATTGTGGAGATGTAACCTGACAAAAAACTACCTCAAAATGCTATACTAGCATTTAATTCGAGCCCCCTTCCCTGGAGAAGTCACATGGATATTGAGGGCCATGTAGTTCCCAGAGTGCGTGTGACAGGATGACTATAAATACTGCTACTTTTTAAAATGAGGGAAAAAGAAAGTGCAGACAATAGGAAGTCCATGATACATACAGGAACCCCAGGAAACAGCTCTAATATGGCTACTGAGAAGTACCAAGCTCTACAAACCTCACTCTCATAGTCCTTGATTTTCAAAGACAATGCAGTGCACTGAATTTTGGAAACAATTCCTGTTTTTAATCTGATAGCTACCACTGCATTCCACTGAAAATAAATAAAATAAAATACCCAATAAACAAACCCCCAAGTTTCTGAATTTCAGTTCAAGACTGGACTTGTTAGGGTAAAAAACAGCATTTCAGGCAATGTTAATTTTGTTTATATTATTATGAGATTTATCGTAGTTTAAAGTCAGAATAATCTGTTAATAGTCTCCAATCATCCTGTTATTTTTCATCACACATTAACACAGAGCTTGAATTTAAAGGAAATGTTTCTGCAACAACTCAGCAGGAAGGCATACCAGCCTACCTCAGAGTTCCAGGCTTACAGAGAGTAAAGCACTGCATACAGAATCTGTTCGTGTTTAAAATGTGTTCTTTGGGAATTAATTGGAAAGTACATTCAATGACCTGTAATGACAAAAATTACAACTTAACAGCTCCTTTCATATTTTGAAGCCAAGGTAAATGCTGACTTCTTGTTCTCTTTCCACAGCAAAGCACTCATATTTTTCCCTGAAAACTAGTGCAACAGAGGTTCTTTTTTTTTTTTTTTTTTAATTGTAACCTGTACAAACTATTGCTCTGTGATGTTGTATGAATTCTACTGATGTATAAGCACGATATCATGCTTCATCCATGGGAATCACGTATAGCTACATCAGTGCAACTGAGACCAGAACATAGCCCTGACAGCATATTTCAATATATCAAAACAAAATCATGAAACGTATCTACATGTAATAGCTTCAGAAATGTTTCTGGGTTTCCTTTAATATGTGTCAGCCTCTTCATTGTTAATGTTGAATATAGAAAAACAGAGGATATTATTTTCTTTGCGCTGCATGTTTTTCTTCCTTTAATTTCACCTTAATGTTAATGTATTTTTGTATTTTTCTTCCCAAATTTCTGTGATTATGGCATGATTTTCAGTGTCCATAAGTGAAACTGATATAGCAAAGTAATATAAGTAATATTTTTGCATCTAATAATGGTGCTTACAAAGTGGGAAGAAAAAAAAAAAAAGACAAAAAAAGAAGACAAAACCCAAGACTGTTACAAATGGATACCAGATTTATTATTTATTTTATATTTATGTAATCCAAATAGACTGATAATCAAAAATGTTGCTCCCAGAAATCCTTGTTAAAATCAAGAAGAATCGTTATATCTATGCTGAACATGTCTCTGACCTTTGCAGACCTGGGGTTAAGGCACAAGGGATCATATCACTGTTTTGATCACCTCACATTCTAGTGCAGGGAAACTAATACATAATCTGCACCCTAAAAGAACTACAGACAGGCAAGTTTTGATAGCAGACTGTACTGGAAATAGCTTCCCTGCATATATTAAGCTAGATCTAATTTGTAACCTTCTTATACTGCTGAATGTTACAGTGGCAAAAGTGGCAGCTTTTCCTTATTTTGAACAGTCTAATCCTTTATAGTGGTATCCATCTTCTAAAAAAATATTCAAATAAATCCATATTACTTGTTACTTAATTTTAAATTGAAATAGTTATAGGTTTTGTCCCCCAACATTTGGATGTTTGTAAGTACTTAGCCTGTTGATACTATATGAACAGGAAATAAAACACAAAGGGGTTTTTTTCTGTTGTGCTGGTTTCTGCCTTACCAAGCAGCCTGCCTTTTGCATGAAAATGGCTACAGTTGCCTTAGCAATATTCTAAGGAAAGCTCTTTCCCCCAGGAATACAAGAGCATTTAAATACATTTTAAGCCAACTCACATTTCTCTGATTGGAAACTTACCCATGATAAAAGAAGGGGACTATTTGGCCTACAGGGGTGGAGAGAAAAGAGACAGTGTAGGCTGAACGACTCTTTCACTGGGTTTGTTTGTTTCTACAAATACTTTGTGTGTTAATGTGCTTTCCAAAGTTTTCCAGTATTGTCATGGGGAGGACCCATGTCTCCTCTATCATGTCTCTCTTGGGGAAGTAGAAGATGTTTCTGCAGTCCTGCTGGCGCAAGAGCAAAGAGAAGCCCATGGTTGGCTGTTCTCACTCCATGCCTGTCTTGGCAGGGGCTTATGTGAAGGTGCATTGTTGAGAAAAGGCAAAAAGCCCACTTCCCAGTGCGCCCAAACAGACACAGTGGACAAATTGTGACTCAATCCATACTGTTTCTGGCCTGTTCAAAAGGAAGAATGTTAGTGCTGCAGTTTAAAGCAGATTATAAAGTAACGATCTGCTTCAAAATAAGAGGAAGGGACTATGCAGCTGATTTCTCACACTTCCTCTCCATGTGGCCTTTAGTGGGCAAAATGTACTTTAATTTTAGGTATGACGTGTAACCTTAATACAGAATCTGAGTTCTGTGAAGTATTTCTGGCAAGAACTGCACCGTATCTGTTTCACACATGTACATGCTTTGTTGCACTGTTCGCAAAATAGATATGAATCTTGCATAGGATAATCTGTTTAACTTCATTAGTTACAGATAATTAAACTATGGATTACTGGTGTGCACATTTTAAATGCTTATTGTCTTGTACTATGTTTACAGATCAGACACATGTGTGTGGTGGATGTTGCACTAATAAGACTATGGAAAAATTGTATCTTGTACTTTGCTTTTGTCTTAAAATTTGTAGTTCCTTTTTCTTTGAATCATGGAAATAATTTACTGTCACAGTCATTTTGGGCTGTGGACAAGGAGTTTATTTCTAAAATCACACATTAAATGTGTCATAATGCTATTCCTCCTTAAAACACAAACACATGACCTCCTCTTTCATCAAATCTGCACTAATTGGACCTTAACTGTACCTAAATATTAGTAACTAAGAGTTTGGCATAGAACTGATTTTTTGCAATAGAAAAAAAAAAAAAAACCCTCACTTTTTATTATCTGTCATTTATGCAGATAGCAAAATCCATCTGGCAGTAGAATGAAATCGCAGGATATAAAAATAAATAAATTATATTTAACCATCCAGTAATTCAGCAGTAGATTGCATTGACTTCGGGCTAGGCCTGACAAGGAAAAATATGACATACTGAAATGTTAGAAATTGTAATTATGATTAACATGATAGATAATAATTTATTTCCAGGTCTCATAGATAGTGGATTATATTTGAATGGGTTTTTTTTAATGTAGATAATTGTTCATATTTTGACTATCAAAACATTACTTAGGAAAAAAGAAACCCTGCCATTTTAGACAAAGAAAAGATAAAGATTTCTTTTTTCTCTTTTTTATTTTACACTAAGCCACTTGTTACTTTTTTTTTACCTTTGGGCAATTAACTATAGAAGTCCTGTACCTTTTGAATTACATGACTGTAATAATTAGAAGTGTACATTTGTCATGGGGATTAAAAACATTTAGAAAAAGAAGCAAACGGAAGTAACTTTAGAAGATGCAGATGAGAATTCTCTAAAATACCAATGATGGATTTTTTTCCCCCTTTCTTCTAACACAGTAGGAAAAATAAATAAATAAGATATAGCAGAGAACATTTAAAATGTAATCATCAGCTGGATCATATTTCAGGAAGTGTACAAGCATGTTTCCTAATTTTTGTTTGGATCTCATTTTTCTACCACTTAAGCCAAAATGAGTAGCTTAAGCCATTTTCTTCACTGGAAACTAGATCAGCCAGGAATTTTAGGTGTATTAAACACTTTTAGAAAAAAGCATTGAGGATGAGGCATCAGGTGCCATCTGTGCTATTCAGCACAGAAAAGTAATATAATTTAAAGATTCAGGGACCATTTTAATATATGTTAGTATAAAGACTATTGGAGGCATGAAATCAAGTACTTTAAAGCTTGGAAATGCCAAAACAAAAGCTGCAACCTTAAAATTTTCCCATTTTTCTACCTGTTTTACGTGTCTATGTAGTGATAGCTGCATAGGAAGGATGCTGAGGTCCAGAGGAGAGTGACGAGACTGGTGAAGGGACTGGAGGGAAAATCATATGAGGAGAGGCTGAGGGATCTGGGGTTGTTCAGCTTGGAGAAGAGAAGACTCAGGGGGGACCTTATCACTCTCTACA
>JAAGNO010019548.1:0-25759 GCA_033439905.1 Ceryle rudis | reverse complement strand
TAAACCATAATGATATACAACCATTACATTTTCCTTCCCATTATAAAACCATTGTGAGAGTAAATGGAAAATTTTTAAAGTTTTTTCTTGCAATCAACTACAGAGTTTATTTTGTTAACAAGCTGTCCACTACTCAGCTCAAACAGAGCATAATGCTGTAATAATTTAAAACTACGTTCTACAGCTTATTCACAGTGGGTTGTTTTGATGTGCCACATTAAGGTTTAATTTATGTGCATGGCATATGGAAGTACGTATAGGCATATTGGCTTGCTTTCCTCAGTTCATGGCTGGGAAAAAAGATAACAAAAAGATGGTTGGAAGTAGGAAAAAGGCAATATTCACGTATGCTGAATTTTTATTCTTATCTACCTTTGCACCCAAAATTCAGTAATATAGTAATATTGAATTCTTTATACAAGCCTACTGAAATGTCCCCTTCCTCTCTTTATTGTTTGTAACTATGTGCATATGTATAAAGGAAAAATAACATAATCACAGAAAAACATGAACAATTTCCCAAACTTTCAGCTTTCTTTTAGCAACCCAGGGAAATATCCATTTGTTATAATGGTTTTGTTTTAAGTATCTCTTGCTGCACTTTATTTTTCCTTTAGTTGCATACTTCAGCTGTCTGGGTTCTGTTTCCACAACTACTTCATCCAATTAGTAACTCTGTAAAAGCAGAACCAACTATCCAAATACAGGGTATCAAACTCTGTAAAAGCACAACAATAAAAAGAGAAAGGACAATCTTCTTTTGGCCGTAGTTTAGAGGGAATATAACAGTTTTATTCCAATCTATTTTTTCACAGCTCTTTATGAAGACACTCTGGCCCAAATTTAATATGGTGTGTTGACTCTTATGCCTAGTCAGCAGAAAACTTGGAAATCAACTGAAAGTTAGAGGCTTATGTGTTTTGTATCTGGTTGAGTGTAGGCAGCAAAAAGGTAAACGGTACCTGTTTGTATAGTGCTTCCTTTATTTACATAACAGTAATACAAATAATGACAGTAACAGCAAAATGTGTTGGTTTATGAAATAAAATTAAATATTCTAAAAATACAGTATGACAAGACATAACCTACCATCTGCAAGATTTTTCAGTCTAGCTGCTTGTGTCTAAATACTACATAGCTGTGACTGATGCTGTGACTTGAAATCAGCTTTATTCTATTCTGTATTATGACTTTCAGAGATATGAAGACAACCAATTGATTTTTTCTTGCTTGATCAATACCAAGTACTGTGTTCTGGCATAAATAATTCATGCAAATAGTACAATCAGAAGGAACTAATACTATCTTTTTTTTTTTTTTTTTTTTTTTAACTGCAAGAATAATTTCTTTTACAAGTTGCCTAAAAGTGTGTATTTGTACACAACCGTTTAGACATCACAAAGTGCAGTGAGAAAAATCATTCTATATAAGGGGAGCTCCTACCAAAATGAATGAAATTAAATCTTGACATTTCTGACAGTTGGTGCAGGATTCAATTCTTTCATGAAGTTTTTATCCCATAATGACCTGCCATCATTGTTCTTCTAAGACTGACAATAAAAATGATTCCCTTTGAGAAAATGGCTTGAATATATGAAGTCCCTATTTAGCCATCCCAATGCATCTCTGAGTCATTTGAAATGCTTGATTCCTTGTCACAGAAATTTTAAAGGTAGCATATTCTCCATTGCAGTATGTTTTCTCTGCTGACAGCACCATGGCAAGGAAATATTAAGCTTTTTAAATTATATAGTAAGATTTAATTATGTAGTTGGCCTGTAGAGTCTATGGTAATGGGTGAAACAGCAAGGGAGACAGATATTCAATGTAACTTTACTGTTGATATTGATGCTGTGCTATACTACTACTACTGAATTTCATTAAAATTATTTGACAATAAGCAAGGCTAATGAACGTCCTTGAAGTCAAATAGTTAAAAATAATATTGTGCCAGATACTTTCTAGGCTTTTGTTTATTTATAACCTAAGAGACAATAGCTTTCTATAAATCCTTTTGTTATCAAGCTCATTTCACACTTGGTTTTATAATCAAAATTTTTTAATATGAGCTAAAATTCATTTATTTAAGCTAAGAGTTAGATGAAGAAACTTCATCATTGTCTTTGGTTCAAATGCCAACTGTTTCCAACACAATGTGGTACTTGATTTGACTTGACACTTTCCTTGGAAGCCTTTTCTTTTCTTGCTTCAAAAAAATTTGTGAATGCTTCAATTTGGTAAAATTGGAGAAAGTCAGTGCATGATTTTAGGAAAGAGTAATCACTTTTTTAATTGCTTCTCAGTGGTTCTCCCACAATGCCTGTGGTTTTCACAATTTATTGTGACTATTTTAATTTATAATTTCACATTAAATTTAAATTCCATATGCATTTTTCTTACTCTTTTATCATACTGATGGCCAGCATGCTTGTGTTGCCTCTTCTGAGAGTGCATTAGACCAATACAGATGTAAATCTATACCTCTTTCCTCCTAAATATTTTGTATTCTATTTGGTAACAGGACAATTTGAATTTAGTTTACTGTAAGTTGATCACACAAATCCTGTTAAAGGTAACAATTTTTAACCTCATAAGCAAGGAAGTCAAATATTTGGAGTCATTAAGGGATGATTCAGTAATGCTGAATGCACTATCAGTTTGCTAAGTTCTTCAGGTCCTGACACACTTTACCTGTGTCAAATATGGTGCAGAACACTTCCTTTTTTTTTTTTTTTTTATGTCTAGTAAAAGTGTAATAATAAATGTTAACCTCTCTTTTGTTTACTTATGATGATTCTTGGAGTTTGAAAGAATTGCATGCCTGAAGCTGTCCACTCAAGTTGTAGTTTGTGACAACTGACCTAATAATTATTTGAACTAATCAGTCCTTTTGTTCTGAAATATTTGTCTGAGGCCATTGTCTCTGATGGGATATTAAAGTGAGTGTTCATTGATCAAGTTTGCTGTAAAAATTTCTTTGTACCTGCTTTCATATCTATTCCATGAGAACTAGTAACTTCAATGTCTTTCAGAATCTGATCCCTCAAGCTGCAGATATGAGTGCTTTGTGAAGCAGACCAGAGAATTAATACATTTCAATCCTGACAGATACTGAGTTTGTACCAATATCCTGTTGTCAGCATATGCCCACACTGACCATTTTATTAGTTCATTTCCAGGAACTATTCTTTGATTCAAAACTAAAATCTATTTTTAACATATTACTATACTTACTACAGCTCTCTTATGAGAGCAAAAATATGTTATACTGATGCACTAGCATCTGCATTACAAAATAGAAAATAAAGATTGAATTAAATAAAGCAAGTAACATTCCATAGGTTTCACTGAAAGGTGAAGATATTTGAAAAACAATATGATTTTCATGTTTTGTCTTCTGCAGCTGGGACAGGAAACCTCACTGAGATACAACTGAAAAAAAAAAGATTCTTTTACATGCAAACTCTCCTAATATACTGAAAGCGCTTATGTAATATTAGCTTTATAGAATAAATAAAGTTAGCAAATGTCATGCTATAAGTAGAATATAACAAATCATGAGAGGTAGTCTGGGAATAGGCATTAACCTCAGGTCAGCATGTAGCAGTTTATGAGAAACCTGAAAGGGTAAACTACGTTCCAGCTGGACTATTCTTTATACTGAAATCTGCTTTAGTGCGACTCAGTATATAAATCTGTTTTTCCTATGTATTCACTTACACCTCCTTATCCTATATCACTGAAGTACTAGAAAATTGACATCAGGAGACGTTAGCTGCATTTTTTCATACTGCATACTTCAGTTAAGTATGCTTTTTTTTGACCTTCAATGAGAAAGGGCAAAATGAGTTATTTTACTTTAGATTATTTGATACCTTTTGTCTGATGCTGGTCCTGACTATAGTTTAAAAGTGAACAGCATTGTTTACCATCTCATTAATATAATATTTTAAATTGTTTCCTGTCTGGAAATTAGACATCCTTTAATACAGCATTCTAGGGATTTGTGGGCCTATCTGACACAAGGAACACTGTATTTTGATGATCAGCATATACATCTGTTATATGAGAAACTTACACATAACACAAGTAATTTTAACCATCTGAAAAGTATAATAACCTCCAAAAATGTGTTGTCAATAATGTCTTGTGGCTGTTAACAAAGAGAATTTTTAATCTATTGATCCATGCATTATGGATGCATATGGATGGACTAGCTACATTAGCTATATGTCACATCAGTAACGCTAATAAGAAACTGTTATATATAGAAGGATATAACCATCTCATAACTTAAGGAATTGCACTATTATATGTTTTTACTAAAATGTGTAGTGAAGATGGCTTGTTATTTCTTCTCTTTTATATATCTAAGATTTTATACATCAGTATTTTACATGTATACAGTTACACTTAATTGCACTTCTCTCTGGTTTTCACATTTTAACAATCAGTTACTCCTAGTATACTTAGAGGAGGAATGTATTCTCTCTTTTACCTGCCACTCAGTGTATCTACGATGTATGTTGTTGCTATCTGGCTCGTTTAGGTGCAGAAATTTGTAAATAAATGTTTGTCCTTAGTATATTAAACACATAAACAGCAATGTTTGTGATATTTGAGTGTGATTATCTCTTGAAAAATTCATCAAATGTCCTGAGATCTGCACTGCTTTTTAAAAATTCATAAAAAGTTTTGAAGAGTGAAAATGGTTTGACAAGTAGGCAGGCCACAAAGAAACTGACACATCAAGGGAAGAAGATCAAACAGGAATATAGCAGGCATATTCATACTGTAGGCTGTAGAGCCTGGCTGCACTCCAAGGAGGTTGAAAGAACAAGTAGACATGAAATATAGAGAAAGAATGGAGACAGAAATCTCAAGGTGGGGAAATGAAAGACCATTTGACATTCAAAATGATTTTTTAAACATCTTTGACATGCAGTCAATAAATTTACCTCTGCTTTGCTTATTTAACTAGATGCAAGTTTTCTTACAATGAAAATGTACACTGTATGAAATTTTCAGGAAAATGTCTCCTATTTAGGAAGGAAATACTCAAGGGATTTAGAAAGGATCTCAAAATAATCACTGTGGCTTTGATGTGAGGTTGTGAGACAAACAGGCTCTACGATGAAGATCCCTGATACTTGATAGCTGCGATCTGACCTTAAACCTCTAATGACTTGAGTCTACTACACTAAACATGAATTGTGTCAATTATATACTGGTTACTAAATGATCCCATTATTTTAATCATAAGTATTTTATTAAATGTGCTGTCATATTTATGCAGAGAAAATATATTAGTTATCTGTGAATGAGTATTCCTAACTTTTAAATGAATGGGGAATTAGAAAACGTTTCATTATTAACCTTTAATTTACTTATTTTGTATTAAGCAAGAATTTAGCAATGTGTCATACAAGAGATATCTATGTAAGTGTAACATATATTTAACAATGTTTAACACTGCTCTAATAAGTGGCTGTACCTGCCAAGTTACAGGGATACTCACCCATTAGCTACATTTATCCTTTTGCCTTCCACTCTTGTCTGCCACGTATCTATTATGCCACTGATGCCAACCATCAAGGAATTTCACAGGACATTTGGTGTAAGAAAACACAAGACATTCATCAAGAGAGACCTGATTCTGTTTTATTACATTCTCCCTAGGTTTTCCCAAGCTTTGAAGCAGAGATAGCAGCAAGGGATCAACCAGTAAAAGCCTTTTAAAACTTCAACCTCCTCTCCAGCTGGGTTTCAAATCTTCCCCACCCCGCCCTGGCCAGCTGCAGTGCCATATATGAGTGTAGGTTGAACTGTAGTGTTAAAAACTCAATAAAAATTAGATTCTCCATTCCTATCCCAGAGGCATTTTACTGGAGCAGCACAGCAGATAAAGCACCAGTGAGATTACAAGTGCCAAAATATTTGGCTTGTTTTGGTTGGAATATTTTTATGCAGAGAGCTGGAAGAATATTCAAAATATTTTATTCTTGAAGGTGAATCTTCACCATGGTCTTGGAGATTCTCACCCTTCAATAATTGTGTTCCTTCATGCTGAGTAATACTTAGTGCATACACCATGCATACACTTTGATAACTCTGAGAATCCTATTTTGAAATGTTTTTAAAGTTCATTTCTATAGAAGATCTGTGTAAGTCAGAAAAATTTTAAGACCCCCACAAATTTCATTGAAGCATGGAAATTTTGTCTTCTTTCTCTCGTAAATTTCTGTGATATTGTTGCAGAAAACAAGCCGCCTGCAGTCCCAGAAACTATTGACTGAAAAAAAAAAAAAACCCAAACCCAAAAGCTGTACAGGCCTGCCACACCCAGATGCAATTAACCGCCTGCTTAACTGCCTGCAGCTGGGGGTGGGGAGAGGCGGGAAATGCCTGACCCTTCCTTAGAAAGGCGGAGCAGGGTGTGGGTGTAATGTTGATGCTGCTTCTTAGGCCATGCCCCCCTTTTTTTTTTGTTGTTGTCCTTTCCAGAGCTGCTTAATTTTAGTCCTAGAGGTGGGTAATTCCCCCCCACTGGTGTAAGCAGGGATCTCTTCATCTGAGCTGTCGGCTTCAGCTTCCTGCTGTTGGGTCTCTTCATGAGCCAGTCTCTGAGACCAAGGAGCTCTCTTGGGTTTATGTGCGCCATGATAAAGGTGTTGCTACGGTAAGCTTGCGGGCCAGACTTCTCAGCTCTTATTCTCTGCGCCCTGGTGAAAATACTTCATGCTTCTTGGAAGTCTTGCTTTTCTCAATGTTGTGGGGATTTTTATTTATTTATTTTATAAATGTGTGAGTGGTTTTTGTGTTAAATCTCAGCAGAGAGGCCATGATCCTATGGGTCTTACTATGTATGTCTGGCTTTAGTGCCTGGTTGTTATCTCTCTGATTGTTATGATTTGCAGCTTCTCTGGGCTTTTATCTTAAATATTTTTTTTTCTGCAAATCACCTCATCTGCTACTGTATCACTGGTAGCCCCTTGGGAAAGCCGAGTCCCAGTCGGTTAGTTGAACCCTTCAGAGCCCTTTCCTTGCAATTAACTCCTCTGGGTGCTAGGTTTTCATTGGAACCCGAGAATTGGTAAACTGAAGTATTGTAGGATGCTGCAATATTTTTATTCCTTGTGATTTATTTTCCTCTGAAGTGGGAGTCGTGTTGTGTAAGTTATTTCTGTCCAGAATAACATAGCAGCTGTGCTACAGGTAAGTGATTTACCAGTTACAACCATGTGTGTAATATACTTCTAGCCTCTTTGTCATGTATGCTACATGTTGTGAAACTTTACTGTCAAGTGTTTAATACGCCATTGCATAGTAAGAGAGGATATCAGATTAATTACACTTGTAGAGTATATAAATCATGGCTTTGAGCTGCAGTTGTTCAAGTGCAGATGCTACTTTATATGCTACTTTTAAGGTTGTCAGGTGAGCTGCTGGCTACACTGCTCAGGTTTGTCGCTTTCTGTAGAGATTAAGTACTCGCATTTCTCAGCTTTACTGAGGCTTCACAGCTTTACAGTCTCCAGGATAGGGACAGTACAAGGTTGTTCTAGCAAAATATACCATTAGGCCACTATAAAACTGAAAACAAGACTTAATGTTAAAATGCAGTTATGAAAGTTCATGTGTGGGGTGAGTGTGATGTGTGTGTGTGGTGGTGTGTTTTCACAATTACAGCCCTCTCCTGCTTCATTTCTTCCTATGGTAAGTTGCTTTCCACATCTGACTTGCACGTTCAAAGTCTTAGGGGACATTGTGTTCAGCTGTACTTTTCCACCAGAATTTTTTTTTTGGTAGCAAGAATCTGTTCTTCCTACTATGGACCTTGGGGTAAGCACCTCCTACTGCTGTTCCTTTGGTTCCTTTTCTCTTTTGCATTTCTTGAGACTTTGAAAAAAGCTGTATTCCTGTAAGCAGTGAACTTCAAAACACCTCTATATCACTCTTTCCCTTGTTTTATCCCTTCAAGAATTACATTGATACTCCAAACTTCCTAGTACTCCTTTGATACTGAATTTAGACCATCGAAGGGCCAAATAGTAGGATTTAGTTGTGAGCTAGTGTCCTTCCCAAATCAGTGAGGAATCCTTCACTGGAGAAGGAGAGATACTGTGGAAGTGAGAGAGAAGACAGACCCACTCCTTAGTACTTTATTACACTTGTGAGCTGATCTCAGGTATGTGGCACAAACTGGCACACATCAGTTTGATTCTTAACAGCATGTTACCAACTACATAAAACTGCATCATTTAGAAGAATTTTCATTTATGTATGCATTTCACATTTGATGCAGGGAATGCATGCTGCTCAATTTACAGCTTCCTCTTGCTAACAAAAAAGTTTAACACGCTATTACATGAACTGTTGTACTGGCCACTTCCTTATCAAAACAGAAAATGTTAAGTCTGTAACCCATCTGCTTAGTTTTGCAAATAGCAAACACTCATAACTCCATGCTTGTACTATAGAATGCATGTTATGACTAGATATAACCACGTGCACAAAGACCCTCGGGAGGACTTCTGTGTGAAAAGAAGGGGTGATAATTTCACTCTTGACAGCAGGCAAGATGTTGGCCATTTTGCATACTGTGTATTCCTACTATGCTGTTCCTTTGCATCTGATTTAAGATCATTTTCTTCCTCCTCTTATTTTTCTTCTAGCAAGACATCTATTTATGACCCTTTTTACGCTTCTATGACCAAAATATTGTTAGTCTGTAACTAACAGTGGTTCCTTTAAATGAAGATTAAAAAATATAGTAATAACTAGTATGTTTTATGAGAAATTTCTTATGTGCCTTTGTTAAAGTCCTATGTTAAAGTCCCTATAGCCCAGGCCGTTAATACCAGAATTCTTTTTCTCATTGGACTTCGTAGTACCATATCTGAATTTTGTGAAAACAGATTTGATTTTTTCAGAGATCTTTGTGCAATGCATCTGTAGAATTCATCTAATATGAACCATCAGACTCAATGTTACTGGTTTTGGTTGAATTCTGAGAATAAAACCTCCACAAATGTGTAAACATTCAGAATGAAGTCAAGCGATTCATGCAGTCAATATCAATGGCACTAGTATGTTTTGGAGAGTCTTGAAAGTCTCTGAGGATAGTCACCTATCAAGGGGAAGAGTAGGATGTGAGCTGAATACCCAGTATATAACCATCACATAAAAGCTGTAGCTAGTGCTTTCCTTTAAAAGTGTATAATAATAAACTCCAGCTAATTCTGTGAATTTAAACTATTAACATAACCGAAATAGGACCTTCCCAAATGTCAAAACTGAGCATCTCTGGAGGAGGTATTTGTTTGAACAAATATTGAACAAATAAATGAGTAAATCAAAAGCTTATCATGATTGCCCAGTATGATCTGATTGTGGCTCAGGCCTGTGATTTCTTTTGACTAGTACACAGTGATTTTTACAGTTGTGTTAATCTTTTTGATTCTCAGAATTATTTTAATTTAGAAAATATTTGGACTAGTTTAAGGATGCTATAGTATCTTTCAGGTATACATTTCGATTTTCCACCCTTATGTGGATTTCTTCATGATCCTTGTGAAACTCTGCCCTGAGTTAGGTACTCTGTAATGGGTTAATGGCACCCCTTGAGTCAAACTGCCATCTACAGTCTGTGCGAATGTCCATACAACATACGTGCATGCACGACTTCATTGTTAAGAGGTTAATTTTTGCAGGGTTTTTTTTGGGGTGTATTACATACAGCAAATTATGCTCTTGTTTTTATGAATAAAGAAGTGTAGAATTTTTTTATACTGTTTAAACTTAGCAAAAAAACTTAGATGTTTTGAAAGTTAGAACTGTCTTTGTGGTGTTTCAGATATGAGCATGTGTAAGCTATACTCTAATGTTTGTTCTTAGTTATGGTGGGTTCATCCTGTCTGTCTGGTATGAAGGTGTGCTGGTTTTGTGATTGTGCTTGCTGAAGTTCTAAATGCTTGCCTTGAGCCTTAACTTGTGGAACCATACATGTCCATGTGGCTGTGAATCCTTTACAGATTGAGATACACCTGACTGCCTTTTTTTTTTAATTAAAATTATTCTTACCATTTTTCTGATTCAAAAACTGAACAAACAGCAGCCCCTTGTCTCTGAAATGACCATGTTTTTTGCTGATCTCTTTTAGTTTTGAATTAGCGCTCTGACAGGATGGTATCTGGTACTTCTGTGAGAATTTGTGTTTAACTACATTGTTTTGGATTTTTTCCAGACAACACTCCTTTCTTGTTTGTTGTGACCCTTTCTCTTTCATCCAGTTTGCTTGCTTTCAAATTTCCACTCTTCTCCTGGAAGTGTATGTGTTCTCCACTGCTATTGCTTCTTTCCAGTGTTGCTAATTAGAGAAGTTCTTTCATCTGTCAATATATGCTGTATCTATTATCCCTCAGTGTGACTTTCACTGTCTGGTTTTCTATTGCTGATGACTTCGTCATTGTAATGATGTTGCTTGGTTTACTGTTGTTAGCTGTTACTCGGGCTTCAAATGTTATTTCAAATCTGACTTCTTTCCTTTGAATTAAGGAATGGAGTATATTTTGGGGAGTTTGTATCTTACAGGAAAGACTATTAAAAAAATCAACGCGCCTAACCTGTAGTCAGTGCAGCAAAGGGTTTTAGTGTGTGGGGGTTTTTTTTAAATCTTTTTTAAAATGTCATTTTTATTGATTTAATTTTTACAGTATGCTGACAGTACTTATGTAAAAAAGTCAACACAGGATTGCTTTGTGTGTCTAATTAGGAATGTTCATACATGGAGAGAAAGGCCAGCTGTTCTTTTGTCATCAAAATATATAAGCTGATGTTTCATTGTTAGTAAGTAGGTGCCCTTAAACCCTAGTAGTAATAGGGAAATGATTAATAATTTCTTATGCAGAGGAACCACAATAGCTTGACTTGATAGACTTGTTAGGCTCCAGTATATGTGTGTTCTTAGCAGAATGAAAGTGCTTCCTGAGGATAGCTGATGATAACAGCAGGTGTGGAGCTGTGGAGAGATAAGCTTTCTAAAAGGATATTTCAGAAGACAAAAAATAAGATTCCTGGAGGCAAAATACTCTCCATTGGACAGTTTATTTGCCATATTCATGAAGTGTCATTTACTCATAAAAGTTCCTTTAGGTTAGCATTGGAGGTTGCTTTATTTCCTTAATACTACTCTTGAGAAGAAAGAAATACTTCATTACAGAGTGCTTTTTTTAAAAAAATACCTGAGTAGTACGGGATCAGAGGTTGCTTATATACTTCAGTAATACAAAAGCAAAGTTATGCTCATGCTTTACTTCTCCCCAGATTCTTCTCTGCCCACTGCAGTTTCTGTTAAGTGTGTATGAAAATGAGGCACATCTAGGATGTTTTACAGGGAGAAACTCATAGGGATAAGTCTTTTATTTATGTAGCACAAAGTATGATTTAATAATATATTAAAATAATATTTTAGAGAAAAGCCTTAGTGCTAGTGTGAAATTTAGCAAAAAATCGGTTCTCTTGGTTTGAGAGCTGATGCCTCGTTCATGGAGTGTATGGTTTAAAAAAATTCATCTAGTGCTGAAAGACTTTTAGCTTTCTTGGCCTATAAACTTTCTGCCATTACTCTAAATACACCAATATCTCTTTGGAGTGATGGTGAACTTTCTTGCAGATTATGGTGAAATCTTTATGAGAATTAAATGAAGATGCCTGCCTTTTTTTTTTTTTCCCCCTTTAACAAACATTAAAAAATCTGATAGAAGCCTATGCATTCAGACAATCAATGTTCACGATCCATTATTTTTTTTTTTTAAGCAGCAATAGAGTTCTGTTTTCTAACAGTTGATGACAGTCAGTCGTCTTTGGTTTCGTGGTCAGTTACTCATTACTTCAATTCATCACAGTACATAGGTATAACCTGT
The DNA here is from genome assembly GCA_033439905.1 of Ceryle rudis. NCBI lineage: Eukaryota > Metazoa > Chordata > Aves > Coraciiformes > Cerylidae > Ceryle > Ceryle rudis. The sequence continues at coordinate 13,835 of JAAGNO010019548.1, read as the reverse complement.
AAAAGTGAATTAATTTGGGATATAGGGATGTCACATAATGAGGAACTTGCCCTTTGATGATAAAGGACAATTTTAATACTCTTTATTCTATCCATCTTCCTCTTATAGACCTCTAGATAGGTTCCTCACTGGCAGTCTTAAAATGATTCTTCCCCCCATCCTATATTGGGTAAGTGGCTTTCTCTGTGAAATCTACTGCTTCTTCACTACACTTCTCAACACTTTCTTCCTCTCTTAAAAAAAAAAAAAACAAACCAAAAAAACCAAACCCAACAGTCCATCACAAACAAGCGAGCCAAAGCCCCTACTGCCAACAAAATCCAACGAACCAAAATCACCCTTCTACTAAAAAAAATACACACATAACTTCTCCTTTGGCAGGGTATTCTTTATGAAAGGTTAATGCTTGCTGTTAAAAGACAAGCAAAAGATTCTTATGATCCCTCTGTAGTGCCTGGACTTCAGAAGTTGCTTTGACTCTCAACTTTTTCCTTTTGGCCTCTGCAAAATACGTACCAGTTATGAACAGCTGTATAGCACAGAAATATTCTATACTGGACATGTGGGAAGGTCATGGATGCTTGGTCTTTGCCCAAAGAAGCAAAAATGCCAGCATTGCTGCTGTCAGTAATTTTTTACATCAAAATAAATGTTTGGTTCTACTCTCTGACATTTGAGCTTTGGCTTTCCAGTTTTATCTGACTTCACCACTGACTCTGAGATATTTCTCTGATAAGGAGTGAACCGTGTGTGACCACACTCTGTTTTCTACTGCTGTAAAGTTCCTAATAAAATGTCAGATTTGAGCTTTTTTTTTTAATAGGAGGAAGTATTGTTCAGTTTGATGAAGAATAGAAGCACCACCACTGGGAAGACAATGGCACTGGAAAGGGAGGTTATGTTTGAAATAAAACCAGCATAATGAATGCAAATAGGCATTTATTGGAAATGAGGAGTCTTAGCTGTTCTGTGTTTGGGGTCTGTCCAACACTGTTACAGGAAAATTGTAAGGGATAGATTTTTTTTTTTTTCCTCCTCTCTCCCCTGCCCTACCAAAGTAACTTCTGTAGTGTAATGTGTTAATAAAGGTATAATGTTAGAACTTTAGAGTAATGTTAGAACTTTAGAGTTATCTTTTAATGTCTTTGGAATTTTCTTTTTTTTTTTTTATCATATTCTCTTACTCTTTGTGCTGGAAAATTCTACAGTATATCTTCTAAGTCACCTCTTAAGAGATAACACTGAGATCACTTATGGTTGGGTGTCAGTGAACATAGTGATGTTGCTAACCTAATGCCACTCCATAGAGGGAATTCTTATAGGCTGTGTTATTAGAGACAAGTTGGGTCTTTAGAAGTGTTTTTACAAAGAATGCTTTAGTTGTATGCTGTGAATAAGTGACAAACACCTCCCTGAAGTTTGTGTGTAACAATAGTTGAGATGCTAATAAAAAAATCATAATAAGAGTTCTGCATAATTCAGTAATATTTTTTTGCAGTCATGTGCATGATATTATGTGTTAGTTCCTTACGTTAAGGCAAGTGCATTCACAGGAGCACTTGCAGACCAGTCTTTGTGTCTAGTATTATGAATGCCCTCATTCTTCCCATTAATTTTTTGTTCCTTGCATATGTCTATCTTAAGATGCTGTACAAAACAATTGTACAGTGAGATTTTAAGCCCTCTTCTGTTGTATTATCTGTATTGTTTTCATCATCTTTATTTTAGGTGAAAGATAGTGTTGTCTCAGTCAATGGTTAGCCAGTCAATTTTTGATGGCAAAAATGATTACGCAGACCAGAGGTCAGTTGTACACAAATATTGTAGAATATATTGCCCTGTCCTAGTCAATTGAATTATATTAGACAGTTCAAGGTTGTAATAATGTTTAGGGTGTAAAGAAAGCAGAACTTGGGAATTGCACTACATGACTGTGGTGGGATAGATTATTCGGGGGTGTTCAGAATGTATAAGTAGATAGTCTATAGCAGGAAGCAGTGACAGTAATTGCACAAAGGTATTGGCCAAAGACTGATAGTCCTGCCGATATGTCAGTGTGTCACCACTGACTGCAGTGAAATTCCTACAAATTTGCACTGGCATGAGTAGAGGGGAATTTGACCCACTAATTCTCGGTTAGTTAAACAGTCTATTACTTTAATGCAGTTATTGCCCTGTTGAAATCATTGCTGCTGCACAACAGTAAGAACTGCTGTTATATTTTGTTCCTACAAGTCTTTAATGACTAGTTGCTTGTTACTGCTGTTGGGTTTTAATCTACAGCACACCCCAGTTAACTTCACAGCTGCCAAAGTGAAAATACTGCTTGCAAAAACAACTCTGCGAGGTTCATGAGGAAGCAGGCAATCACTTCATTCAAAGATATTTAAATCTATTCATTTCAGTGGAACCATACCTGTTTACTTCATCTGTGAATTTGACTTTTTTTTTTTATTTGTGAAATTAGTATAAAAAGAGAACTGATGCTCTATTACCATGTCTCAGGTTAAAAGTAAGCCATCCACTGGAAACTTGGAAACTTGCTTGTAATGTTCTTTGAAATATTGTAAGAATATTGTTTCTACTTTTATGTCCTTTAAGAACCATGTGTTGCAAAGAGCTCTCTAAAGTTTCTAATCTCCTTACATGGATGAACTTCATATTGCTTTACCTGACTGTTGTGTATAAAAGTCATTTAAAGCGTACAAAAGTGTAGGCTTGTTTCTTTAAGAACAGTGACTTTTTTTTGTTGTTCAGGATCTGTTGTTTCACCAGTTTTAATATAGTCTATGCAACAGCACTCTTACAGCTGACTCATGTCTGCAGTGAACTTCCTCTAGATGTAGATTATATAAGCTTTTTTCTGCTAGTATTTTCTTACACCTTTTTTATATTCATTGCAAAGTCTGACTTAGATTCAAATCTAGTAATTATCAGAATCAAGAAAGCAGTCAGCTGGCTGTCAGTTTTACATGTGCGTTTGCTGAGGTTCGCTCTCAAAATGAAAAACAAATTCTTTTCCAGATACCCTGCTTGATAGTAATTTACAGAGAAGTAAAAGAGGGGGGGGGGGAAAAAAAAAAAAAAGGTAGTAAAAAGACGACCTCATCACTCGCTACAGCTACCTGAAAGGACATTGTAGAGAGGTTGGTGCTGGTCTCTTGGGTAGTTAGTGGCAGAACCAGAGGGAATGGCTTCAAGTTGAAACAAGGTAGGCTTAGACTAGACACTAGGAAAAAATTCTTCATGGAAAGAGTGGTGAGATATTGGAACAGGCTGCACAGGGAGGTGGTTGAGTTGCCATACCTGGATGTGTTTAAGCATTGCTTAGATGTACTGTTGGGGGATATGGTCTAGGGGAGAACTTGTAGAGTAGGGTTAATGGTTGGACATGGTGATCGCAAGGGTCTTTTCCAACTTAAATGATTCTGTGATTCTATAAAGTAAAATTAGATGTCCTGTTAAGAAATTAAATAAGTCTGGAGTTTGGCCTGGCTTTACAGACCAAGGTGCACATGAAGAATCTTTAGGCAAGCAGAATAACTTAAGTAAACTTGACTTCTTTGAATGGGTAAGCTTTACAAAATCTCATTAATTATAACCATAATGTGATTTTTTTTTTTAACTTTTGTGAAAATGTGTGTTATTTGTACCTTAAACAATGATACTGGCTCTGATCTCTTGCCCAGTTTGCTGTTACCCAGGGACCCACTTAATTGTGTTGCTTTGTCAAGTTTGTACTTTAAATCTAACCTATAGTGTGTACCCTCTCTTTTATATGTAGTACCTTTGCTGCCAATGTGTGAGCCATTACTTATATTATGCTCTTCTTTCCCCTGAAAGATAAAATCTATGAAAATTAAAAGTGATGCCAACTGATGGCCTTTGATGGGTAAGCTGAGGTGTTCAAAGTGTGCAAAGGGAGATCGTATACCAAATAGCCAAGCTGTCAGTTACCTTGTTCTTTGTTGGCTGCTCTGTGTCTGGATTTCAGTATCTGTCAGAAGAATCGGAGGTCTCTTAAACACACTCCTCCCTCCCCCCTGCTCTTTTTTTTTTTTTTTTTTTTTGGAAGTGATGGGTATTGTTTGCTGGCTTGAGTTTCATATGGCATGTATCTTAAAATATCATTTCAAATTGTATGAGAAATTGAATGGTAATACTTGTGAAATCGGCAGCAGTCTTAAATCTACATCCACCGTAATTCTGAGGAGGCCAGTTTTCTTGTTTTGGGTTTATTTCAATAGGGATGGGAGGTGGCATGATAAATGTGAACTCATCTGTTATTGGGGAGGGTAATACCATGTTCCTTTGAAACTATGTAACTTTCATATAAAATTTAAGCAGATTATTTCTGTAGCTACCATTTGTTCTTGTTCCTACTATGTTTTCAGCATGTCAAGTACCGTGTACTTTTGATTACTTGGATTATTCGTATCTTTTAGTTACTGTACAAATGTAAACATAAAAGCTTTTAAGCTTAGCCCCCCTGATAAAAGGACCTGATTTAAGTAATAGTTTTAAAATGGGGTCTGCACACTTATAAAGGTATTCAGAGGTGAGAATTACAGACTTTTTTCTGTTCTAATAGAATCTTCTCTTTTTTTTTTTTTTTCTCAAAAAAGAGCTAAGGTGTAATCCTGCAGGCAAATGTAGAGTATGCTGGCATGTACATGAGGAACCCATTTACTGAGTCACTGTCATTTTAACAGCAGGGAGCTTGACTCCCTGAGGTGTCTCTAAAGCATTTCAGGCTCACTGAGTCAGGACTAAATAACACCCAGCTGAGTAAGAACAAACACCTGTCAGATAATCCAGCTAATAGCTGGTTTAGTTATCAGTGCCCTTCTCTACCTGCCTCCTCTTCCCCCTGCCTTTCTGAATGTATGATGCATTTCCCACAACATCATGTTTAAAAGCTTCAATAATCCTGTAATGGCAGCTGATGGAGACCTTTTATATGTTGATTCTTCCCCCCCCGCCTTGGTTTCAGAAAGATAGCAAAAGTTTGCATGATGAGACCTTGGTTAGAACGGCTCTTTTTGTGCACAGAATGGGATTTCTACTCTTTGAAGGAACGTAATTCTAACAGTGTTAATTGCTTCTAGAATAGATGTCATCTTTTTTTCTCAGTGAGGATACAACTTGCAAACTGAATTCTGTGAGTATGCCCACTTCATAAATAATGCTTTTTCATTGTACCATTAAGGTCAGTGATACAAAGGCTGACAAGTGAAAGTTGCAGAGCATGAGTATGACCAAGGCAGACTTGTGAATATTCATATAGAACTTTATGCATATTATTTATTTTTTTTTCTGTCTCAACCAAAAACCTTGCTTGTTATTAGAGACCTGTTTCCATAGGAAATCTTACTGCTGCTTTTAATGGGAGATGGACCAAATCTCAAGACTGTTAAATAGCTGCTTTTTTCCTTATTAGTTAACACTAGTATAGTGTTTTAAATACACGTGTAGCTACATAACTATAAAGATTTTATTACATGATTTTATACTCAGAATCAGATTTCTTCATCCTGAAAGGTAATTGTGCCTTTAAAGAAAACAAACAACAAAAAAAATCAAGTTCAAAGATACAATAAATTTGTAGCTTTAACCATAAAGGTCTAGAATGAACATACTTCTACACATAATTAACTTTACTTACAGGAATGCCACATAAATTCAGTGAGGGTTTTTTTTTTTATTTCTTCCATTTTTTACTTAGCCCACTGTGTTGTATGGTTATCTGGGAAAGTTTAACTTAACAGGCTATGCTTCCATGGGGGATTACATTGATACTAAATTCCATATGACTCTTTAATACAGAACAAACCTAATTAAATATTCAAATAACTGATGTTTCAAGGGAACTTGGCATATTTCTATTGCTCTAAAGGCTATGAGACTCTGCTTTATAAACAATGTTAATTTTGAAATCTTTAAAGAACTTTCTGTTTCCCTCAAAGGAGATCAAAGACTGTCTGCTATACTGTGGTATAGTATAGATAAGAGAATCTTAAGGAAATAGCATTACATCACAATCTATTTTTAGATAAGTATTTTTTTTTCGGTACGACTTGCTTTTTCCTTATTGTTTCTTTCAACATTTTTCAAAAACCTTGAATATTGTTGGTGTCCACTTTACTATTCTGCTGCTGTCAGACCTATCAGTCTGTACAACTGTAATTATAAGCACTGTACTTGCTAGCCTCCAGCCATCTGACCAGTCTTAAATGAAGACTACTTTTATCTTTTAAGCCTGCTTTTGCATCTTTGCCATTGCCCAGGATACTGGCCAAACAGCTTATGAACAGTGCTGCTTTTTTTTTTTTTTTTTTTTTTGAAGTTGTCTCAGGTATGTTTCCTGTTTTCTAAGTATGCAGGCAATGCTATTTCCTGTACTTACCGGGTTTTGAGTTAGTTTAGTGTAGATCTCTGTGTAATAAATTCATCTTTTCATTCTGTATATTTTACATCCTGCTGTATCTGGGTGCAAAAAGATACTGTCAGCTTTGTCATTTTGATCTTCAGTGTTACTATAAAGCACTTAATTATTAGCTAATTTGATTGCTTAATTAGCTGAATATTCTTAAACTAATAAATTTACGTAGAGGGTTTGAAGCTACAAGCCATCCGGTGTAACTGTACTTAAGAAAACTGGCTTAATTTATTGTTAAATAATCTTTCTTATCAAAACTTCAGGCTGAAAAATCTGTCAAGGTTTGGTCTGAATCAAATCAACATAGGTAATGCTTAGGCTAGGCTATTTCTCTGCTCTCTTGTGCTAAAATACTGCATGAAGTTCTTGAATTTGCTGTCTGATTTGCAGTGAAGAAAATGACTTTGAGCAGACCATAGGCAAATGCACGCAACATTTGACAGGAAGGAATACTTTACTGTCATTCTGTAGAAATACCCTCTGGGAAATAAGAAAGTGGCGTTAATGAGTTCCAAGAGATATGATCAAACCATATTGTTCTGCTGGCAGAAAGGAGGTGGCAGTAGGAAAGATCAGATGGTGGGTGTAAGTTAAAAGATATCACATGACGTTTGACAGAGTGGAAGACATATGTTGTAGACTCATGGAAGCCAAGAAAGGAAAAAGCAGTCAGGAATTCATTGTGTGTATATAATATTCTAGCAGTCTATGATGATCCCATTGAAATGCTTTATATGCCTTCTGTGTAAGTCTTCTGTTGTAGCTTTCCCATCAGAAGCAGGGCTTTTCCTTCTACAGCACTTTTTAAGTCCTTCCATCCCTGACAAGTCTTTTGCTACCTGGCCTCTTCATAGCTGAGTTCAAAACTAATTCTGTTCTTATCTGATGCTTGTTGGTTATGTCTCAGTCCCTCAGAGGTATCTAGGTGTCTACACTGCAGCTGGGCTCTGTTCCATATCTCTTGCTTCAAATACATGTCAATAAGAGGGTTTGTATAGTTGTGTTTTGCTTATTGAAATCAATCTGTCTTTAAATTTAAATCCTCCACAGAGGCTTATTCTGTAACAGCAGTAATGCAGGAAAGAATAAATGCATCTCTGTGGCAGACTCTGAAATCTGATAGGCAATCCCCTGGAAAAATGTCTTAAGTGCTTTTGGAATAAAATGTCACCTTTACTGTGACAGAGCTGTGAACAAGCAGAAATCAACTGAGTTTGTAGGACCTGGGAATTTCATTTCTTAACTCATGGTGACAAAGAAAGCAGAACTGGGTTTTCTGGGAGTCAGCGTGTCGGTAGCAGCTACATGTTATTAATAAAAGGGCTTTAAAGAGGCAGCCTGCAGGAAATAAGGCTGAAAGGAAAGTGGCTTTCATTTCCAGTATCATGGGGAGTCTAATTGGGTGGTTTTTGGGAAATCAGGCCAATAGTTTTGCCTGTGATCATCTGTAGCTATTCTGCAGACACTGTAAGGCTCTGGAGTTAGAATATTTTGTTCTGGGGGTATTGAAGTAAAAAGGTTCCTCTTGTAAGGGGGGAATCTGGGATGGCTGGCTAGCTGTCGTAGGACATTGTACCTTGTCCTGGCTCTGCTCCAAGTCACACGATAATGATATGATATCAGTAAATTAGGAGCTATGAGCTTCAGTGTCGTGGAGATCGAGTGAAGTGTCTCTTACAATCCCACAGACAAGGTGAACTTTTTTGTAAACATCTAATCCTAACACAAATTACCTGGCATCTGCTGTGGTCATCTAAGCACGTGTGAACATTGACTCACATGTTGCAACTTCTTACTGATGCAAACATACTTGTGTTACTGTTATGCCAATAAGAGAGTTCACGGTTCACATTGCAGAAATCAGTTTATGTTCAGCACGTGCATGCATTGAAGTCTTCTCAGTGATACAAACTGAAGCTATCTTCACTTCTCGAAAACTACTACTTAGAGTTAAAGATATTAACTTCATGTGTCACTTTTTGCATAATCTGGATCAAGACTCTGGGCTCATGTGTTCACCATGTTTGGTGAGAAACTGTTTTTAAACCATTTTCTTATATATTCTCTGTGACACATAATCATTGATTTGTCATCTGTTACCTTCAGGATTTAAAGATACTTAGTGAATCTTAAAATATAGTAAAATAGAGTTGGCAGATGCTGCTTACATCAAATTTGGTATTTCACTGGTTAGTAATGCTGTACCTGAATTTCAAGTGAGAGGCTATAGAGAGGTGCATTAACTATAGGCCACAGCCCAATCTGGGTTGTAACAGTGTTTTTGGAATAGTCATGTGTAAGATGTGATACTAAGCTGCTGTGCTTCAGAAACGGACTAAGAGAGGGATGGGTTCTGAAGCTGTTTGTGCATTAGGGAGGTAGCTGATTCCCAAGTGCTGTATCAGGTGGTGTTTTGTAGTAAAACGGTGATTGTGTTGTGCTGTGCCTAGACAATGGTCAGAAGAAATAGAGGAATTTCTCTGCTGACACAGTTGTTTTGCACAGGAGTTTAAAATAGTGGAGGAATCCTGTCAGTTGCAGGATGCTGCTGTATTGTTGCATCCTCTGAGTTTTGCTATGCAGTAGCATCACTTTTGCTTGATGCTCTAGAGAAGTTCGATTTTCTTGTTTTGCCCTAAAGGGTGATGTTGCTTTATAGTTAGCTGAAAAATTCAGGTGAAGAATTTAAAACTGTGATTCTTTTATAATTAAGAACATGAGATTTTATTGGTTTAATTAGGTATGATTTTTCAAGGAGATAAGTCAGTAGTGCTACTGCCTTGTGCACTGTTCAGCAGTGGGGTAGAAACCCATGCAGATGGCTCTCATTTCACCCTCCATTATGACTAACTGCAGGGTAACTTTGAAAGCTTCAACCTCGCCTTGCACTTTTTGTAATCTTACATCAAAGTCTATTTCCAGCTGTGCTAAGTAATACTTTGTTTTATCCAGATATGAATCAGGCTTATTCATTGCCCTTATTTTCTATTCTGTCTTGACCTCTTTCAATTTTAGTCAGCAGCAGAATTATTGCCTACATGCTGATAGCTCTGTTGTCACTTTGCAATTGACTCTTTATTATTTTTTTTTACTAAAAAAGGACCAAACCCAGTCCTTTGTACTAAATTTCATTTTGAAGCCTTGGAGTATTTCCACAGGCTCTTTAAAGAGCTCATGTAAAATGTTTATCAGACTGACTTCTTACAAAACCAAAACTAAGGGCTGCATTTTGGGGTTTTCTGCTGCATGGATATCCAAGTGGGTTCACTCATTTTCCACAGCAATCTTACTACTCTTGCATGAGCACAGAGACCAGGATGCTGTATTTTTCAATATTATGCAGCATCTTCCAGATTCAGAGAAGTCATTTAAGTGTCCAGATAACCGTTAATGATCTGAATGTATCCGATATGCCTTTGAGAATATACCTAAATTGTTGGCAGGCGTCTTGGAAACTTCTTCCACTATAATTGACCAGAAGCTTTCGTAAATAATCCCTTTACTCTGCAGCATCCATTCAGGAGCTGAAAGTAACTCTCTTGGTGGTTTTTGTGTGTGGTGTGTGTGTGTGTGTGTGTGTTTGTTTTGTTTTAGATTTCCTGCAGATCTTCCTTATTTTGTGGTCTTCTCATTTTAAAGCATTGATAAATTAGGCTTTTGATACCAGAACACTTCCTTCATGTGCAGCAAAGACAATGTATTAATACTTGGTTTTCTAGTTTTATTCATCTTTGCAGTTGAAGGCTGCTTGGCGTTGCGGCTGATTTGCTCTAAGAAGCAGCCAAGGATTAAAAAGTTCAGAGAAGTTGATTCCTAGCTCTGTACGTGAGACTGAGGATGTGTTGCCACAGTAGCGTGTAGTATGTTCACTAAATATTTGGAGGTTTTGGGGTATTTTCCTTGTTACCAGTAGCAGACTGTACATAGTAAACCTGTGGCATGAGGTCCTGGGAGTTGTCTGGGCTTGTATCTTGCTTGAGCTGGTTGGGTCTTATTTTCCTGTGCCCAGCAGTCTTGTGCCCATGGCCTCCTTGGTGTGGCACAGCCCTGTCGAATTGATGTGTGACAACCCACAGCCTGGTGTTGGCTGAGGCTGGAATATATGTGGGCCCATGCCTGACTGTGGATGGAATGCAATGGGAAGAATGCAGAGTGTGATAAGAAAATACATGAAAACAATCCCCATGTGGCCCAGACTGTGCAGGAAGAGATGTTCCCCACCGGTTCTGCCTTAGACAATCGGAAAGGGTCAGCCTTAGACCAAGGGACACACTGGGATGGTGAATGTACTAGGATGTCTTTGCATGACACTCTTACCTGTCTAAGCAATAAAGAATTTCTTATTAAATATTATGGAATAACAATAAATTTTTAGCTCTCTTTAAATGTTGTTCCCTTTTACTGATAATAAGGTTTTTATTAACTTGACAAATACCTCCTTAACTGCAGAATACTGAATAAATAATCTGACTTAAACCCAATTCTACTAAAACTCAGTAGAGCTGTCTTGTTTAGATGATGCCAAGCTGCTCACAGTGTCCACTCTCTACACATATTTAGTCTTTTGACACCACAACCTGTAGTTTAACTACATTATTTCACCTGATTAATCACCTATTTTCTAGTTTCTAATAGAGGAGATTCTTCCATATTTCTCCTTTTTGTTTCTTTTCTCTTGAAACACACTTCAAATAGTTTAAATTTCTTTCAAACAGCTTTTATTGAAAGCTAATAGTTATCATAGGAGTAACAATTGTACATTGTCTCTTCAAATTTTGTGAAATTATTTGTTTACACAGTGCCTAACTCTTCATCATTAACACTTTTTATAAAGATGTATATGTGTTTTAAAATATTTTTTCTATTTCATGTATAATTATGAAAGTGTAGATTTGAGGGAGGATTGTTAGCATTTCTGTTGAACTAAATCTTTCTTAACCCTAAACCCCAAATGAGTTCTTGAAGGATTTAAAGATTTGGATTATCAGAATACAAAAGGATGAAAGGCAGGGTGACAAATACCAAGGATAATAACAAAGAACTGCCATTTTAGCTTTTTAATCCAAGTCTCTTTTTAAGTACTTTATACATCCTGCTGTGAAACAGATACTGTTAGAGTATAAGTGTATTTAAAGAAAGACTTGCAAACTATTCTTTTCCTATCTATTGAAACACTTAAAGGTGACTGGAGTTTTAAGTATTGGCATAAGAATTTGAGTGAGCTGCTGTGACAGGAAATTACAAAATATACTGCAGCCTTGAAACATGGTTTTACATTGTATGGATGGATCATTTGAACAAAGGTCTTGATTCTTTTCTATAACAGGACCCTTTCTCTGGCTTTGAGCAGGAAGTCCAGATAGGCTGGTAGACATGGCATCCCAGTTGACTTTTACAAGTGTACATGTGCAGAAAAGCTCTACACAGAGCACACAACAGTGAAGAGTGTTGTTTAGAAAGCATTTGTTACTGAGTGTGCTGATCTGGTGAACTGCTTGTGCAGTATATCTCTTGCATTCAAAAAGTGTTGGTCTACCATTTTTGTGCAAAGCAAACTTTGAGTGCCTCCAGGAAGTACTGACCTGCAAAATATCCGTGAAGCTGATTTATCTGCTAATGCACAGGTCTGACAACTGAGATTTGTTCCACGTTCATACCTAATCTGTGCAGCCTGTGTACATGTTCTGTATATCAACCCTGGGGAAAGAAGTAAAATGGGAGCATCAGCAATACTCCAATAATGCTCTGCTCATCTCTTCCTTTTGAGAAGTTCAACACTAATTTAGAAATGCAACTCAGGAGTAAGTTGTTACTGCACATACAATTTACTGTCAGAGTGCATGAAAACATAGCCGTAACTCTTCATTCAAAATACATATGAGAACTTGGTTTGATGGTAGCCAACATTCACTGTCTGGCAAGGAAAGTGCATGTTGGGGAGTGATGTTTGTTAATAAGAATTACCTACAGAGTGAAAGAATGTCCAAAATCCGTTTCTGAGTAGTCATTGTGTAACAATGCTCCTTCACTTCCAGTCTCTCAAATCACAGTATGGAGTAGATCCTGGATACTGCTTTACATTATTGATCTTAAATATTACTTGTGGAGTCTGTACTATGCACAGACATGTGGCAAAGTTACCAAGCCACTGAATTTTTTTTGTTGCTGTTTTTACTCAAAAATTACTGCTTCAGAAGTGAAACTTACTTTAATTTTAAGCAATCTCCAGTGATGTTTTTGTTTTGTCTCAAAGATTATGAATCCTTTAATTCTACTTCAATGGGTAAGAGCAACGTGATCTGTTGTGCTCCTGTTCTCTACCTTATCTGGGTATATTTACTCTGTTGCTCTAAATTAAGAAAAGAGTGTAGGATTGCTGACACCAATGCTGGGAGAGTGTTGTGTAGTAATTGCATAGTGTTCTAGAAGTGCTGCTGTGAGGCCTCCAAATAAGGAGGGCAGAGCTCTGTCTTGGTGGCAAAGTATGATCCCAAGTGGCACTTTCTGCCATGGAAAACTCTTGTTCATTTCCTGTATGAGTAAATTACACAAATCAGTTTGTGAAGCCAAGATTTCTGTATTGGGCTTGTTATCTAAAAATGAGGGGAAAACAAATAAATGCGTTCTCACTAACTGTGTGCACTTCAGAATATGCTGTATATTCCTTTTGATTTGAAAAGCTTTGGAGTGTCTGTGTTGCTACTTGGAAATGAGTAGTAGACCTCCTGGTGTTTATGTTACTCTTTGTATTTTCTTTCTATTTTTAGTTCAGACAGTGCATCTCAGTCCTCCTTCATTATTTCCATAGCTTTCCTTAACTAAAGATGATAATAAAACCAATGTTTGTCACCAGCACCTGAGAAAAAGATGTGAATGAGATTTAGAAGCAATCATGTATGCATATATGCAGGCTGGACAAATGGGGTGGCAGAAACCTCATGAATTTCAACAAGTGCAAAGTCCTGAGCCTAGGAAGGAACAGTCCCATGCACTAGTACATCCTGGGGGCTGCACACCTGGAATGCAGCTTAGCAGAAAAGGACCTAGAGGTCCAGGTAGATGTCAGGTTGAGCATGAGCCAGAAATACACACTTGCTGCAAAGAAGGTGAATGGTGTCCTGAGCTGCATTATGTAGAGTATTGCCAGCAGATCAAGAGAGGTGGTTCTTCCCCTCAGCACTGAAGAGGGCACACCTGGAGCACTGTGTCTAGCTCTGGCCTCCTCATTAGAAGAGAGATGTAGACATACTGTGGAGTCCAGTGAAGGGCCACAAAGACAATTAAAGGACTGGAGCACCAGTATAAGGATAGGCTGATAAGGGCTGGAACAGCTGAACCTAGAGAAGGATCAGGGGGAAACATTATTATTATTATTATTATTATTATTATTATTATT
>JAAGNO010019547.1:0-10263 GCA_033439905.1 Ceryle rudis | reverse complement strand
ATTCTATTGCTTACTCTTCAAGACCCTCTCAAAACTGAGATGGCATGGTCGAGGTTGAATCCTTAGTTTTACTTTTGCCAACTGTAGACAGAACTTCATAGGTACAGCTGTTACTTAGCACACCTACCAGGGCAAATGTTGCTACATAGCTGTAGTAGAATACCTGTATATCTTCAGCTGCAAACAGGAAATTACACTTTCAGTTGATATGGAATAAAACACTTCAAAAGTGTTGGACTGTGTCATTTCAAAATTATTTTCATTTTGAAATGTGTTTTAAGTTGTTCATAAATTTAGTTTTATAGTCATTTTCTATGTATCATCTTTTTTATCAGTTATGAAACAGTGAATAATGAAATATCAGAACATAATTTCCTAATCTCTGTAATTAATTTTGAGAAATATTTAATATACTTATTACCAAAATACAGTAATTCTAACAATGAAAGTAATTATGAACAGATATATAATAACATGACAAATTAAAAATATATACTACAAAAATAAGGAATAGAAACATATCTACAAGGCTCTAAATTCAAAATGAAGCATTTAAAGTTCATCAAAAGCACTTCAGCTAAACATATGAAAAATATGTAAAAATGCTTGAATTTTTCACCAGTTGGATTTATTGCTGCAGCCAACTCTGTGCTTTCTTAGAATGTGATATATACAGGCAAGAATGACACCATGTGACTTTTGGTATGTTAGCAAATCTTCAGCTCTGTCATATCAAGGAGGATGCATTTCATCTTAGGCATCTCTAGCAGCAACACTGGTTTTAAAGTTTCCTGTCCTCCTTCACTCTTGACTATTTATTTCTGCCCCTGTGCAGCTGTTCACCCCGCCTGTGCCGAGTCAATGTTAGAGTCTGTGAGAGCAAAGGGAAAGATTATGAAAGCCCCCATCCTCTTAAAGAGGAAATATAGAGAGAGGAAGAAGGGAATCAATAATGAAGTGCTGATTGTGCCCTTTCCACTCATATTTAATAAATTATTTTCTTCTCTAAAGTCCATGTAAATATTGTCAATGCCTGTACAGTATCGTTCTCCGAGTGACCATATGGCATGGTACTCTTCCCACTTGAAATCTAAACATCCAAGGGCTGGCAAGCCAAAGCAAACCCTAGGTTAGTGTAATTAAACTGCATTCTTACCAGAATATTAGGATAAAGCCAAATCAGTGCAAGGGATATGACTTCTCTTCCTAAACTTTGTGTTTAAACTCTGTTGAACTAATGAACGAATGATTTGCATGAGGGTTACACCCACTTCTTCCAGGCAGCTTTGGCTGAAGAAGAAACTTGTCATTATAACATTGAACCAAAGAAAGTATTCCAGAGGAGTGGCAGGGAAAGGAACAGACTCACATTTTTCTCAGACATATCAATATTGCTATTTCTCCTGAGCCCAGAAGAGTCAAGATAAAATACTGTCCTCCACCTTTGAGGTCTTTGGCTGGGAAACACTGTAGAAATCCCACATGAATTATCATTGATTCTCAACTTATTTATGTCAAAGAGGTTTATATAGTCCAAAGATTTCTAAGGCAAAGGTAAAAAGCTTAAGGAGCATTTTGTACAATGCTTCTCAAATGAAGAAACTTGGTGTAATGGATGGGTGTTTATTTTTCAGTTGAAGTCATTGTAAGATAAAAGACTTTATCCCAATGAAGCAATAGCAGAGAATGGAAAATGTAAACCATGTGCATGTGAAAAAATGCAAAGGATTTATGGAATGGTGGTGACTTCTGTACCATGCACAGGCCATACCAAGCTTTTGCTTTTTTTATCAAGAGTCAGGATATGCTGAAACAGCCAGAGACTCTTTGCCAGCACATGGTAAGTAAAACACAGCAGTCAGTGGAGACAAAATTCTGACTTTACCATTTGTTTGGAGACATTTGGTTGCAGACCTATTCACTTCAGCTGTTTACCACTTTAGCTTTTATCATCTTAGCCTATCTAACCGAGAGCGCTTTACCCTAGCCTTAAATATAGACAAACCAGCTGCACATCCAAACTTATCAGAAAGATTATACAGCATGTACTCTGATAGCAGCATCAGAAGGCCTACCATTTGGCTCTCTACGTATTAACTTGGTGTTGCTTAAAATGGATGTCAAGACAGATGCAAAGATTCAGAGAAACACCAAAAAATTGCTCTGGTAAAATGTCTGATGTAATCAGCAGATTCATTCAGCTGTGGTAGCAGGAAAGACAAGAGGTCCCTCTGGGTTCAGTGATTCTACAGTTAATTCATTTGGGTTTGATAGGCGAGAGTAAGACTGGTCAGAGGCAGCAGAAGGTTTTGCAGACAGGAAATCATGGGAATAGAGAGACTTGGGGAGAAAGCTTCTTAGCCCAAGATTTATATTCTGTTATAGTTACCCAATAGCCAATAAAGCCAAACTTCTCAAAGCATAGCTAAGCCATACAGTTAAATGGCATGCTGCATTTCACAGGCCAGCAAACATTTTCTGTTGTCTGGGTTCATGGAAAAGCAGAGATAGAGATACTGTTTGAGGGCATATCAGCATGCTCCATGTCCTATAAAAAAAATGGGGAGCTGCACAAGGTTGCTGTCTTGGATTACCCTTTCATGCTTTCTATACTGCATCTGTCTCTGTATCTTCACTTAGGAGACCCTTTTCATTTCCACTTTTTCTCGTGGCTTATCTGCCTCACCTTGGCACAACCAGGCAGCACAGATCTTCAAACTGATGAGCAGCTTGGCAATCTGTCATGCACAAATGACAAAACCTAGCAGAAAACCTTACAAAGGAATAACGTCATGTGTTATGGTAAAATTTACCTGGTTCTGAAGAGAAACTTATGATGTGGACAGAGCAAGAGGCTGCCCCTATCCAGGCAGTTAAGTCAAGGTAATAATGACCAGAGGCAAGAACTACTAAAGGCTACTAAAATGGTAAAATAGACATGGATGGTACATCCATTTGCCAAACAGAACATACTTGGTACAAAAGGAAGGAGAATGGCAGAAAACAGGAGGGTTGTCTGTTATAAAAAGCCATCAGTTTTTTTCCCTCGCACATTGTAGTAGACTTTGCTGTACTCTCATTCAGAGAATGAATTGAATATCTTAGTTGAAACAGTTAGATTCTAACTTCTCTCCACAATAGACAGTAATTCTCCACAATTTTTAACCATTTTGATGGCAAAAGGCTATTAAGTAACTGTCATAAACATGTGACTGAATCAGAAATACATTTTATCTGTAACTGCTGTAACAGCCATTATTATTTTGTGAGCTGTAAGAAATGCATATACACTTTTGAAACTTTTAAGTTAGCTATTTTTACATTTCCCTTACATGTTATTTACTTGTACTGAAGAACTTGTACTTTCAGATCTAGTTCAAATAGCCACCTTTTAAAGCATACAATCTTCTTTCTTAAGACTTGAATGCAACTTCTCTAGCCACATGAAGAAGACTCTCCCAGTGTGATCAACGTGAAAATACCTCTTGAAAGTAATCAAGTTACACCCCTTACAGTGATGTGGATTGTATAAAATATAGGAGCCATATTTTAAATCCTAGCAAGAAATAGTAGAGAGGATTTCAAATAAACCATTTTCTTATATGAAGATCTCTAGTGACAGCAAAAATTACAGAGAATGAGAGTAAATAAATTCATACAAGAAGAAGATGGATTTGTATTAATGTAAGGGTTAAAGCACTCTTCTGTTTTTCCTCTGTCAATGAAGATGTCATGGTAATAGTGTATGCAATGTGACTGTGACATCTCAACTCCTATAAACACAGCCTATTGATCTTTTTTTAAATGACTTCATGTGTTAATGTTTATTCATTAGTATACAGTTGGCATGGCTGGGTGATAGAAAACAAATAAAACCTTCCAAATCCCAAATACATTTATCTAATCCTAAGCAATAACTCATGTGGGTAGTCAGAGCTAGTTACTCTACTAAAGAGGGAAAAAACTTCAAGAAAAGGATCTGTAGATCTTGATTTTTGTTCATCGTGTAATTAAGACTAAGGAACTAAAAGCAGACACTGTCTCCATTTACTAATGTACAAACGAACCCTCCACCTCAATCGCACAAGAGGGCAGCCTCTTGG
Organism: Ceryle rudis; assembly: GCA_033439905.1. Lineage (NCBI taxonomy): Eukaryota > Metazoa > Chordata > Aves > Coraciiformes > Cerylidae > Ceryle > Ceryle rudis. Next base: position 6,160 of record JAAGNO010019547.1, on the reverse strand, counting down.
CTTTTATGTTAAACTTAATTCAAAACCATTGAATTACTCAACCTTAGTAGATTATTAATTCTTTTTATTTATCTGGGTTTCTCTGCTACAGTCATTACATGCCATCTAAATGTCTCAGACAGCTTATGCTCTGCCTATCAAGGCTAAATGGCAGATATTTTTACAAGTATTATCAGCATATCTGTTCAAGGAGGAAAGCTTTTTTCAGCCTCTCTTCCCACTTTAGAACATGTTGATCCATTTCAGCCTGTGTGGCAAAATTAGGCATTTCAAATATACTTAGTTACCCAGTTGTTACATAGCTGCAGAGACAAAACATAAAATCTGCTATAAGGGCAAAGCTTGTGGAAAAGCTATTCCCCATTCCCGCTGGCATGGGGTGGCAGGCCATTCATCTCATGTGCATTGGTTCACCCCTCAGCCTGTGGCACTGTGTAGCTCACTTGCTCATTTCTAACCAGCTTGTGTTTCTCCTCTCACCTCAGAAACACAGGGGAAAAAAAAAAAAAAAAAGACAAGAACACAGAGGCAAGTCCTGAACTGTAAACACTGCCAGCACAGGAAGAATCTCACTGAGATGCAGATCTCACGGAGTATTGGCAGGGAAACTGGTTTATTGCAGGGAGAGGTGGTAGGTGACAGAGCATACTGATCTGGAGGAAATCAGGCTTCATGAGTTCTGCTGTCCTCCCTTCTGGTTTACTTACCATGTTTCTGCAAGCATATGGAACATACCTATTCTAACAGCATCTACTGAACTGGTCAAATATTTAGGAACTGCATTCTAATACAGGGTCTCTTTTCCTAGTTGTTATGCATTAGATGGAGGTGTCATGGGATACTGCTGCTCCAAAGTAATGCTTGGCTCAAGTTGTTTGGATAAGAATGGGTGATCATTCTAACGCCAGGACACAACACACATGTCTAGCTGTGAGGAAAGTAGGAGACAAATACATTTATAGGTTCCATATAAGGAAGGCTTCAACTAGAAAAATGTCCCTGTGCAACATCTAACTGTGTCCACACCCTTAAAAACACACAAACAAGTTCTCCCTTTTGTAGTCACTCATTTACCTCTAACAGGAAATCTGAGAATATCATGCAGCTGTCTGCATTCCCCTTGTAGCTAGAATAAATTGTTTAGATTTATTTGTATTTATTTAGGTCTAGAAATATTGATACACCTTTACCTTTCTCAAAATCGACATACTCATTTGGCATTGAGCAACATAAGTTTTGTTTGCCTTCACAATTGCTAATCATCTTGGCAATGGGCAAAATTCCAAGACAGGATACTCTGATGCTTAGTGAAGTCTGAAAAGTAACAAGTCAGTGAGTGCTTTAGGGTATGCAGCACCTTCCAGAATCACCCAGTTTTGTGTCATACATGTTGACATCTTGTCACTGAGTGGTAAGCAAGGGTACACAACCACACGATATGCTCAGGAAGACACATCCACCCAGACATGGGTTTTTGGGTGCTTTTTTAACATTTACCACTCATTTCTTTCCTCAGCATCTCTAACGATTGATTATCTTCCTATGAATTTGGTGGATAGACTATAAGAAGCCCAGCTCTCCAAACCCACTGGAGTAGAAGCTGGGTTGTAAAATCAGGCAGCAGAAAGGCACTACAATCCTTTACTCTTTTTCTAAATCTTGTTTAACATTTTAGGTTTTCTGAACTTGGGAAACTAATACACAAAAGTATAGATGGAGAGCTTCAACTCCTTCTATTAAGACAGAGCCTCTTGTTAGTACGTTCACCTACAGCTGGGCAGATGACAGGCAGGGATTTTTTCTCTGTGAGAAGAGAACTTAAGACTGTTACTCTGAGGATTCTACTATTTGGAAACATGAACTGCTGCCTAGAAAAAAAAAGAGCAAAAGCAGAGGCTCAAATCTACCTTATGAACCTAGGCCTATGTCAGTAGTAGTTAGCTGTTCACATGCTTTTTAAACATGGCCTTATGGGTCTTTTGAACCAATTAGGAATGCTATGATTAGTGGTTTGATATGGCCTGTGGTTTCAAAATGATGTTGAGCTTGTCATTGAGGTTACTCTGGAGAGAGAGACATATTTGTTTAGATCATTCTTTGCCCGTCTTTGCTAATCCTTGCATTCTATAGAGAAGCTTATGCAAACTGCATCTAAAAGGCTTCCAGAATTACAAGGGTCCTAAAAGAATACAAAAGAGCATAAAAATGCATGGGGCAACACTGTCAAATTTGAATGTAGGGTTCAGATCCCTATCCTACTTTCAAGACACTTTATGAAACTTGCATAACTCCTCAATGCACTTAAATAAATAGTTAAATATAGCTACTCTATCTTCACAGCAAGAGCTAGCTTTCAGTTTCCATTGTTCCTGTCACAGTCTTATGCACTGAGATGCAACTATGTCAAGGAAGCTGGTTTGATTAGCATGGCTTAGCCTCAGAAATCTAAACTGTAGGCATATTGGTTTTCCTCAGTGTGCAGCTATAGAGACTTGATGCTCCCACTGATTCGGCACAGAGACCCAAATGGTTGGCACTGCTGAAAGTTCAACTCTGTATTTTGTTAAGACTAGTGTGATTTCTTTTGAAACCCATATTCCTTATGGTCAGTGCTCTGGATTTCTTGATCCTCCCATTTTCTAGTACTAAAGACTAACAAATAAAAACCTGCAGATGGTATAAACTGGAAAAATCAGTATAGCATATGGCTTGTAACTTCCCCTACATAACCTAAATTAAGTTGGAGGGATATGAAGACTCATATAAAGATATAATGTTTTATACAAACAAACAATGGTAACCTTAAACCAGCACATTTCTCCCCATGTAACATGCCACCTGAAATTAGAACCTTCTCTATCTTTTGAAAATACTAGATTTTTGCTATTGCATTATACAGAAAATAAAAAAGCTCCACCTGTATTAGTTTGAAATGTTACATAATTAGGCAATAATTTTTTACAGTGGCATCAACATAAGATAGATGAATGTGTTGTATGTTTTAAAATTAAGAAAAACCATGCAAATTAAGTGAAGGTCAAATTTCTTGTGGTTGAACCAATAAAGTAAATATAGAACATATTTTGTTTGTTTGGATCTTAGGGGAACAAACTGTTTTTATGGTGGAGTAGTTGTATTACACTAAAGCAAGCACTGTAATGTATAGCATTTCAAAATCACATCTTTATAAAATACGGAATATACTGTCATCCAAAATAATCAGTCTCAACAACAAAAACTGGAGACAGTTCTGAAAAGTGAAAACTTGAAAAACTCACCTTTTATTTTCTAAACAATACCCTAAGGAGGAGGAGAAAAACCTGCACTGAATGCTGATGTAAACCTTCATACCATTAGAATCTAATAGTGAAAATCTGTTTATCATACATGACATTCTTATATGAGTCTAATTCAGTCTGGTCATTGAAAATGGCGACATGTGAAACATTCTGTCTTGCTAAACACCACTAACCTCCTCATGATCCAGGTCTTCGTGATGCAGTTTTCTACCTTAATTCCCATACTTGTGTATCACAAGTAAAATCTAAGTTTAAAGAAATATTGTACATCATCTTTAGTGAATATGACTTAGCAGGTAATTGATAAATTTTACTAGTAAAATTAAAAAGATGGTATCTTAAGCCAATTACAGTTCAGAAGTGGTAAGGAGGAGTGTCTGGAAACTTTTCAAAGTCTGAATATCATTCCTTTTCCATTCAGGGAGAAAACCAAGATTCCTCCTGCAAAGAAACTGAGAATGAGAAGCTCAGAGAACAGTATTTTGTTATTGGAACTGCTATTTGACTATAACACATCATCAGTCCATGCACAGGTGCTGCTTTAGGAACTCCTTTGGCTTTAAGCAAAAATTGCATGAATAACCTCAGCAAAAATCCCTATCAACTGTGATTAACAGCCGTGATCAACACTGATCATCATTTTCCAAAACTCTTATTTTGCAAAATTCCTAACCTGCTGAGTCAATGCCTCTCTCCCAAAATAAACAAGCTGCTCTGCATTGATTTAGGAGTGGTCACATTTGGGAATTACTATGTGGTAGGGAATTAGGACATTTCTAAATAAAAAATGAAGTTGAGCATGACAACACTAGCGTCTGTTTGTTATCCACTGAAACATGAGACGGATCTAAATACTCCTAAAGGAGGAGGAAGTTAAGCTCATTAGTTTTAGAGATACAAATAAACAGAATCTGTTTCTCATTATATCAGTGAGTCACAGTAGAATGCAAATTAATAGGATACTTTTGTGCAGCTAAAGTCTGTCAACCTCTTCAAAAACCAGTGTACTTGTCCCCCTTCCTTTCCCTAATCACAGCTGACCACTAAACAATGTTAGTCCATCATCACAGACCAGGACAGTTTAGGTCACAATCCTTAATCTCCTTTATACAAAGACACCTCCTTTATGCTGTCACTACCTAAGTGCTACACAAGAAAGTAACAGCCTCTTTGCTGGTTGTGACAAGTGGTGTGGGTGCTGTGTGTGGTGGAGCTTATGAAGTGTACTACTACATAAGCACATCTGAAAACATCCCAGTCACACCTATTCAGACTACCTCAACCTCATTTAAAAATCTACTTTTCAAGGCTACCCTCATAATAAAAGGGGCAGAAAACAGAATATATTTGAACAAAATCAAAACTTCAAAACAGAGATTAAACTATGATCATCTTCACAGTACTACCAGGAAGCAGGGGCTAGTGGAAAAGGGAGGCTAGGGAACTCATACTACCACACACCCCCCATCAGCAGCCCTATTACCTGTTTTGTGTCAGAAGTGCACAAACATGGTTTAAGTAATTTCCTATATTTTCAAACACTTTTAATACTATGTAGCATGTACTAAGAAACAGCAGGTCTTCTCTTTTCTTATATTCAAATCCATTTGCTTCCTTCTTACGTCTTTCTCTGTTACTGCTTCCTCATCGCTCACACCAGTTGGAACAGTAAAATTAGACCAACCAGCAACTGCCAAAAAACATATTTTAGAAGTAGTTTAAAGTTTGGTACCTTTGTCTTTACCTAAAAGAAACTGATTTTGTAAAGGCTTGTCATTTTTCTTTTATTTATCAGTTACCTTAACAACTTATATCACAACTCTGTCATACTTGTATCCCCAGATTATAAAATCTAGTCTTAGCTCCTTCTTTTACAACCCTCCTTATTCTTCCGGCTTTTCTTTTGGGCAGCATTATTTTTAAGCTGCTCTGCAAACTACCAATTTCTTTTCACCCAACCCCTCTCCCGAATATTTTCCTCCTGGGAAACCTAAGTGAGATTTAGCAGGAAGCTTTTCATCACACATACGTATGAATCACTTTAAGATAAAAACTTCATGCATAATACAGTATCACAGAATAACAGAATATCTTTGGTTGGAAGAGACCTTCAAGATCATGTAGTCCAATCTTTGACCCAACATTGTGAGCTCACCACTAAAGAATGTCCCTCAGCACCAGGTCCACACACCATTTAAATGCCTCCAGGGGTGTTGACTCCACCACTGCCCTGGGCAGACCATTCCAATGTTTCACAACCCCTTCAGTGAAGAAAAGCCCTACTGAGTCCCTACCCTACCACCTTCTCTTCCCTTATTCTACTTACTACCTGTCAATATTATTTTCTTGGAATTAGTTGGGATAAAGTTAGTTTTCTTCAAAGTAGCTCATATGGTGCTATTTTCTGTATTTGTGACCAAAACAGCATAGATAACACACCCATGTTTCAGTTATTGCTGAGCAGTGATCCACAGTATCAAGGCCTTTTCTCACATTGACCCACCAATAAGCAGGCTGGAGTGCACAAGAAGCTAGGAGGGGACACAGCCAAGACAGTTATAAATTGTGTTGTGCTAACCTACAATACTTGCATATAAGTACTCCAGTAAACTTCAATATAACCTCAGAGTAATGACAGTAACATCAAACTACTTAAATGGGTTATAATAGGCTCCCAGGAATTGAAATTTCCAGTACTAAGGGGCCCCAGTTAATGGGATAATACTTTAAGCTTTGGAATGTGTGTCACTCATGCCAGGAGGAAAAGGATAAGCACTATTTAAGTCCTCATGTTAAGGTGGAACCTCTTGTGCTCCAGCTTACATCCATTCCCCCTTGTCCTATCACAGGGCACGAGTGAG
>JAAGNO010019546.1:15543-65084 GCA_033439905.1 Ceryle rudis | reverse complement strand
TATGGAAGAATTTTTTTTCCTTTTTTTTTTTTTTTTTTCTTGAAAAGAAAAAGGCCTTGAAAAACATCCCTGCTTTTTTTCTGACATCCCTTCTTGAGTGTAAAGCCAGAGAGCTGTATGGGGGCTGAAGCATCCATACCACCTCAGTTTGTGGACCTCACATCTCCTCTACCCCTGTGTCTGGAGGTTGTGTAGTTGGGTGAGCTCTTCTGGGGAGGGGGATGGGATCTTCTGTGGCTCCTGAGGTCTCTGTGCTTTTAGCTTTTGCATTGACATAGCAACTTCATAGCTGGCAGTAGTGGGAGGCAGGCTGCTTGTCTTCCCCTCCCACTCCAAGGCAGGGGTAGCAGTAAGGACGGAGGTAAAGCTATCCTCATTTTGGACCATGCTTAAGAGAAAAGCTTTGCTTAAAGCCCTCATGCTGTGCTCCTTGCCTGAGCTGTGTTCAAAAACATAGTGTGAAGTGGGTGAACTCTTTGCCCAAAGGGTGATGGGGTCTGTCTTTGTTTTCTGTTCTGGGAGATGACAACATAATATATTATTAGCATTTTAAATGCTGGCATTTTGTTTTTGTTTTTTAATTAGTCTACTAAGATAATTTGAGTAGAAAGAAGGAGCAGAAAGAAATTTGGTCACTTCCTCAAACCCCTATAGTTGCTTTAAGAACATTGTTGTCTCAATATGAGAAGGATGTTCTTGATTTCCTACGTGAATTTCATGCTGATTTTTTTACAGTGACACAAAACAAAGAAGCCAAACCACACGTGCACACAGGAAGTGAGAACTTGCCTGCCAGAGCATCAGACTGTTTTGTCTCCTCCCACAAAAAAAAAAAAAAAAAAGTTCTGCATAAATTTATTCATTTCATAGCCAAGCAACTTTTTCAGTAGAATCCCTAATGTTTGGAGGGGGGAGGGGGCTATAACTGCAAGTTACCACCTCCTTAATTTTTTTTTGAGAAATACCCTTCTTCATAACAACATAAAATACATAAAAAGCACATTCTTCAGTTCAAAGACCCACTGCAAATGTTCAAAGTGAGCAAGAATTTCTTAATCAAACAGAAAAAGACTGTAGAAGAAGAGTTAAAAAGTTAAGTGATATGCTTCAGGGATGCACTGTGCAGGTCCTCGCTTCCTAGCACAGGTGGATGTTTGGAACTGGGGTGAATTGTGTGATGCTGACATTTACCACGTCTTAGAAACTCAGCCTGACCTAAGGCTGACTTAAGAGCAGTGCATCCTGGTGTTTAAATCACTGCAGATTGTTGGAAGCTTAACTCCACTGTGCATATGTTTATACAGTTGCTTAACTAGGCATGTACTAGAGTCCTTTAAGAGTCATTTTCCCCTGAATTGTATTATGAACTAATTAACCAATTTAATTTGTTTGCTTACTAGTTTTTTTGAAGTAAAGAACTTTCATTAAGCTTGGCATAATATCACTGCATTCTATTTTGGCCTTTTTTTTCAATGAATTAATGTTATCAGTGCATAGAAAGAAGGCAAGTACTGTGGAAATGTTGACACTATTGCAGTGAGAAGCAATAGGTACCATACTAAATAGAGGCACTTCCCTGCTTCCCTCCCTCTTATCTCTGCAATTAACTTCAGCACCATTGTAATGACTTGGCAGATGATGGTAACCTGGAAATAATACTGTATATTGTAAATAACAGGGCATTCTTGTCCAGAGGAGAAAGTATAGCTTCAAAGCAAGGGAAAAGACAAATACTGTGCTATTGAAGGCCATAACCTTCCACCTTTTAAAAAAGGGTCTAATCTTAAAAAAGAACAGGGTAAAAGCCAACTAAATGAGGATTTTGAAGCTGAAAACAAGGTGTTTTTTATTTAGGTGTTGCGTGCTGGTCTTTCCCAACACATAACTAAATGAACATTATTGCAAAGTCCAAGGATCGGTTATATTCACAGGGTTAAAAAGAGAGAAGACTGAAGGATGTTTCAGTTCCAAAGTCAAGGTATCATGTACTTCATCTTAAGTAAAGATAACTTAGGAGAGCAGGACAACTTGAGGTTTCTTTCTTGGCAGAGGCATTGATGAGACTCCCTATTTTGTGTTTTGATTAACATCAGTAACCAGACACAAAAGTTTTTGTAGTAAAATTCCTAGGAGAGTGGATCTTCTGGAGTGATTGAGTCCATCTGCTGATTGTGTGCTAATGAAGTCTTTTGGGGGGGTTCTTTACCCAGCATAGTAGTTGGGAAACAGAGTAACTGAGCAAATGAATTCTGAAGCCAGTATGAGAGTATGATATTCAGTACTGTAAATTATTTGGCCTACTCATTTGCCTAATATATACTTTCTGTATAAGAATGTTGAATTTTTTTTTTTTTTTAAGGCCTAGGGAACCAAGATAAAACTGAAAATTTACACTGTGACTGTCAGCAGTCTCATCTTTATATTTTATGTGTGTCTATACCTACATAATATATTTGTATTATATGTATACAGTGGAAATAGATATAAAAGCCTATTTTTAATGGGGTCTGTATTTCTTTCACTGGAGAAGATACACTGTAAGAACTGAGTTTCAAATGCAGATGTCTGAACATGTTTGTCCCATTTATCCTCCCAGAATCAGCATCAGAGCAAAACAATGTCCATGTCTAAACATTAGACTCTTTTTTTCTTTGTCTGTTATAAAGGCAGAGAGAACTTACTGTTACCTGGGGCAAATTTTTCATTATAAAAAAGAAATCTAAAATACTATTCCGATGTTAGAATCCTGGACTGGACTCACGCTGTCTTCTGCCTGAGATTTGAAACAAGATGATCTAAATCCTTTCCACTCCAGGTGGAGCAACATCATATGCAGAGAAAGGAGAGCGATTGCAAACAATGCACAAGCAGGAAGAGAAACAGCATTCTTGGGGATCTGCAGCTGCTGTTATGGGTAGTGGAGTTTGTATGTTGAAGTCAAGTCTGCCAGGAAATGTCTCAGATTTTATTTTTTTTTAATTATCTGCTTTTTAGTGCCAGCAGATGTACTTTGCTTTGTGAGTAAGTAGATGACCTTTACCTCTGAACCCTATGATACGTACTTCATAATAACTGGTTGGACTACTTTGACAAATTATTAAATTGTCAGGATGCTGCTTGCAGCACAGTCCATTTTTAGAAAGCAGATAGTCAGCTGTTTGGCATTATGTTGGATAGAAGAATACCAGACAAGAAAGGCAGATTGCTTCGTAAGCTATAAAATGTCAGTCAGTAAATACTCAAAAGGTCTGGTTTAAGTGAAGAAAGAGTAAATACTGTGGCAATTTCTGTCCATGCATTGGATAATTTACCATAAGCAGGAAAAAACTATAGCAGCAAGCAACTCACGGTAATACAGGTCTGCGATTTGCTTGCCATGATGTATAATACCCCAGTGTATCCCATATTGTTGAGCAGATGAGGCTTTGATAGGTAGTAATGTGCTGTGTGCTTAATAAGCAGATAGGCTTACCATTTCTTCTTTATTATTTGGACATGCATTTCTTCTTTATAGCAAAGCCCAAAACGTTCTTCTGCTGTAACAAACAAATTTGGTTTGTGCAAAGGGAGAATGGCTCATAGTCCCGTGTGTGTGTAATCTATAGTTGGGGGTTTTGCAAATGTCTGTGTAGAAAACTTTTTTCATTGCCTGAGGTGGCAAGCAAAGAGGATCTAAATATATGAAATGTGTGAGAGCTTGTGTGTCTGCCTGCAAGGCTGTAGGACTTGCTTTCTGAGATGTTAATTCTGTAGCTCTTTGTAATAGGCGACAGCTAGAATCTAGCAGTTGAGTTATTAAAAGTACAGCCTAATAAAAGTCCTATGGCATTTGTTTGTATTAAACATCTGAAAACTTCTAGCTTCTGTCTATGAGTTACAGCAGCAGCTCCCGTTCCTTATCTCACTGTTGCCATCACTTACCTCCTGTTGTCTGCCACTGCCTCCTTGCTTGATTTCCCTTGACTGCACCTCCTGCCCTCCCCTGCATCCACCCTTCAGCTCCCTAGACAACGGCATCCTTAGACAACAGCATTTTGGTGACAGGATTTTGAAAACTCGTCTTCAGTTAAAAACTTGAGGCTTACATTATTCTCTGCCTCGTTTGAGCTCATGCAGTCCATCACTGTTCCAAACAGAAGTGATAATTTTTTTCGTTGTTGCTATATATTTTCCTGGGAATGCACAATTAAACAGAAAGTCTTCCATGTGGCACGCTGTTCTGTGATGCGTTTGGATATCTGTTAGTCTTGGCTGTGCCTGTAAAAGTTGGGTTTACGCTGAAAACCATAATTGATTGTAGTGATTACTTGTAACCATGGCAGTAGCATTCTAGGTTTTTCTGATCTTGCCTGGCTGAAGGGGGAGAGCTGATGACACAAAAACCCCCAAACAAACAGATGCCACAGGTAGGCAGGCACATCTTCACACTCATGCAAATAAAGAACAGGACAAGGAAAACACGGGAAGTTTTTTCCTGATTTTTCTTTTGTAAAATAAACTCTAAAACAACAGTGCTGCAGTAGGCGAGGGAAGGGCAGCTCTGCAATTACAAATTGAAGTCTCCACCTTTTTCTTCTGTAAAACTCCTCTAGATCTTTATAGAGAAGGTGCTGTGTTGAAACTTAGTGATGCTATGCATAGTGCTTCAGTAAAAGTGTGTTTCCTTTGAAAGTTTTCCCAGTGTGAGAACAGACATCTTTTATTTCAGTTTTGAAGGTGGTATTTGGTAGTGGGATGATATTGAATTGCTTCACTGTATTGATACTACCAAAGCTGCAATCATTGGCCTCTTTGTTCAGAGGATTGAGAATTCCTGTACGTAGTTTAAAGACTGGGATTACATGTAATTAGTGTTAATACTAATTGCATGGGAGGCTCCATTAAATCCAAGCGCTAGTCTGTTCCCTTTAGTGGATGCACTCTAGAGTTTTGAGCAGTTTATGAAGGAGGTTAATCTCCCAGTAGTGAAAGAGATACAGATGTATTCTCTAATCCAAGAGAGTTACATGCACTTGTTTTCAAAAACAAAAAGTGTCCTGCACCATCCTCTTGCCTCGTGCATTTCAGTGTGTCATTTTTCTTAATGATCCAGTGGACGAGCATAAGCAGTTAAGATGACTAACTAATAAGTGATGAACTATCAGAAGATGGCAGTGTACTGTGAAGGAGTGTGGGTGGGGAACCCTGAAATCGGAGTTTATTTTATTTTAGCTATATTACTGTGCTGCGGTATATGCAAGAGATGCTGGAAGTACGTTCTAAGCTCTATTGTATCGTAACAAAGGACTGGAAAGATTTACCAAGGCAAATCAAAAAGGGGAAAATATAAACTGTATTGCAGAGAATGCAAGAAAGTGGGTTTTGTGGCTGCTGCTGAAATATAAGTACTGTGAATGCTGATTGCCAAAATATGGGATTTATGGGAAATAAAGCCCTAAAATATTTTTCCCCCTACCAAAGAGAAGGAGGTGGTGGGAGGAACCCCTCCAGACACAGTGGGGTTTTGTTACGTGCCTTGCTTCTCTTGAAGTTTTAAATGGCTTTCTGGTGCAATAAACATTTCAATGTGAAGATAGAAAGGAAGAGTAAGAAATAAATTAGGCTGCTTATTTTGAGAGAGATGCATTCAGTGGATAGCAGTTCCAAAACGGTTCAGTAATTCAGTTTCCAGGTGTCATTGCTCTAAGAAATAATAAATAAATCACATTATCTATAACAATAAAATGCAGATAAATTAGGAAAGCACATTTTGTGATTAATTTTTTTTTTCTTTTGGAGTTACAATGTTGAGCGTCCTTTGGCTTCAGTGTTGGACCTATTGCACTTGCTGATATGAAGCAGGGAACTCTGGGTGGTGCAGTGATTCAGATTCACTTGCCATCTTTATTACAGGCAATATCAGACTTGTCTTCTACTGCTTTCATCTGAGAATTTAATTAAGCATGCGCTTAGAGTTGAGCATAGACTGAAGCAGGTTGTTTTTTTGTTTTGTTTGTTTTTCTTGTCTCTTCACCAGTTCTTTCTCAGGTCATTTATTTTCTTTGCAGTTTCTTACTCGTGGAGAGTCATGAAAAAGCATGATGTTCACAAATGATGAACAGTAGCAAAATAGCTGTTAAGTGTTATTTCAGGCTCACTCTGGCTCTTGTGTGTAATAAATAAACTTAAATCACAATTCAGTCACAAGCAGAAAAGATACAAAATTCAGTTAATATAATTGATACCAGCCAGTTTTAACCTTTCACATCATTCACATCATTTTTTATAGCCTTGTCCAGTAAGTCCAGATGAAAATACAGTGTATTTTGCTGCTGTCTTTATTGGGCGCTATGGAAAGAAGCATCCAACTGACAGGGTTTTTTTCTATCAAGATTCTCTTCAGGAGTTTGTGAGCTAGGAAAAAAGTAATTTTCAAGTCTGGATCGGCACAGCGCTTAGTTTGTAAGGACATCCTCATGCCTCTTACTGAAGCTAATTAGTTTGTGCTAGGGGCTGCTCCTGTGTTTCACATCTACCCCCCAGCTTGCTGATGGAAATGCCTCTGTATGGCACTGCCTTACAACCACAGACATTACCCCTGGTTTCATTGTCTGCCCTTGGTTGCTGTAAAGTAGCATATTGTGTAAGAGTTTTACTGAGCAGCCTTTTCATAGGTGAACAAAAAACGAAACACCAACCCCTAGACTGTCTAAAAGGTGTGAGGTGTGGTAAGGACACAGAGTCATTTTGAGTGGGGTTAAAGTGGCAAGAAACGCTTGAGTGAGAAGTTTGGTGTCTGCAGCGCACTTAACGCAGAAGTTTCCAAGACTATCCTGGAGAGTGACTGGTTTAAACTTTTGAACTCAATACTTGTCTTCTGGTGCCATCTCGTGGCTTTGGGAGAGAGAGGCAGGCTGTGTCATTGCTGTTCATCCCGTTTTGTTAAAAGATGTTATTGTTAACAACTAGTCGCTTAGCATTTGAGGTATTTATGTAAACACAAGTGATGGGAAACCATGTATAAAAAAAGCACGTACAGCAAAATATTAGCAACATAGGTAATCTATTTAGGTTTTAGCGTGGGAAAAGTCGTCGCAGGTCACAATTTTACACCTCTTGGTGGTCATTAAGCACTCGAGAGCTTGGGTTCAGGTTGTGCATGTGTCTGTACATGGGTGTACTCAGGCCAAAGTTGGCAGAACGGGTCCCTTAGAGTATGATCTTCACAGACGCTTTAGCTTCTTACTCAAGTATCCCTCCAAGTGCTCCACTTTGCATCACTCAAAGTCATTCCATGTTATAATCCTATTAAATCACTACCTGAAACCATACAGGAACCAGTAAAAGAGTTGGACTGTTGTGCAAACTGTCTGCATGTAGTTGGGCTTTCCTTTGCTGCTGCAAAGCATTTCACAATATCACCTATACATTCGGATATTCTGAAATACCTTCCTTATTTGCAGAACCCAGGATCCCCAACCAAACAAGTTTTACGATCAGCAGCACTTGTGGTACAATGCATTTTGCGTATGTGGAACTAACTCACAGCATCTCTGGAGCCCTGTGGAAGGCTGTGTAGTTTCACCTGGGGCCAGGAAAAAGGTCTCGGGCTTGGGTGTCTTCATAAATTTTCTTTGACTACCTGCTTTTTGGAGGGAAGAAGGAGCCTATCTCAAAATCAGTGGAGAGGTGGAAGGCAGCCTGTTTTCTTTACCAGCTTTCTCAAGTGTTGTCACCAGTGCTATAGGCGTAGGTTCTCAAATGCCTTAAGTTCTATATCCTTAAAATGGAAATAATTATACCTACCGTTCTTTGGAGAAACGTAATGGAAGGCCTGCTTATCAATATTATCATTAAAATAATTTATATTCTGTAGTATACAAGATTCTCAATGTGTATGTACTATATGAAAATGTTTGAGTGTATTTGCTTTTGGTTTGTGGTAGGTGTGTATCTTTTGTTGCCCTTGAATCCAGGCAGAGTAGGGAATAATGAAGCAAAAAACCAGTTCCCATATTTACATACAGCACTGTGTCACAAAAATATTTCTTGTTGCACTTCTCCATAGTTGCTGTTATATGAGAGAGGCTGGATGAATAGATGGAAGCCTTCAGTTTTACATGAAGGAGAAGGAAATATAAGAAATGTAAAATGGAGAGGACACTTAATTGCTTGGGCCAATAATATGGTAAGTATTTGTCATCTCTGTGATATGAACAAAAATACCACGGTGTAACACTGATATCTGATATGTCTTGATGTTAATTGCCAGATTTATCCTATTGAAAAATGGTACATTCGAAGAATTGAGTATGAAAGGTATTGAAGGATGGTGTTTTAGATCCCATTTCTTCACAGACATTTCTTCTGGCATTTCCTGCTGCCTAGTCAGTGTTCTCCATATGGTTACCCATTCTGAAGAAATTAAGAAAAGTAGCTCTACGTACCACTGTTGGGGATGGTCACCACTGTACTCCATTGTATAGTGGATTTTTGACCAGTGCAGTTTAGTGAAGTAAAATGTCTGAGGAAAGAATGCCAGTGTAACACTTCCTTATGTAAATAATAAAACATCACCACCCCACAAAAGAAAATCCAAACATGTCTGGAGTTTGTAATATGCACTTCAAATGTTACAGATTATAAAAAATTATAGTAATAATTTCTCATTTTGGTAGGTCACTAGAAAAGGTTAAATGTAGGAGAAAATAGGCCTTTTTTTCCTCTGAGTACAATTCATATTTTAAAGGGGACCATTGCTTTCATGCTGAGTGTTGCATTTCACCTATCACTGTATATCTAATTGATGGGTCAAGGTCTGTGTTTTAAAGATCAGCAGTAAGGGATATGTTTTTAAGAGTGTATTGTGTCTAAATTCCAAAATCTTATTTTAAAATAATGTGGTGAAAGTATTTCTGAAAAACTAGCTTTTTCCTTTCTATTGTTTTTCCCTCCTGAAATGAAGCATTTATTAAAATATTTTAAAGCCATTGTTCTTCTATTCCTTTCAAAACCAGTGTGATCTGAAATTGTTAGAGATGGACTTCTGTTTATTTACGCCCCTTTAATAACTGCATTAGAATTGAAACTTCGATGAGCACTTGATCGACACGGCATTAACTTTTTTGAAGGTTTTCTACTTTTCAGAGCCATACAATTAAAATACATATTCTAAGTGAATCTGCCAGGAATGGATAGGACAGTTGAGGAGCGCTATCCCCAGAGATGATGTGCCACATCAGAACACAGAATGCTAATAAAATGTTGAGAGCCATCTGTCAGAGACAAAAAGCCATGGTCAGGGCCTATCTTTCAGTGAAAAATGAAATGACACTTGCCCTCCAAAAGATTAATATATTTGGTTATTGGCCTTTCCCTTCCCCCTTTACCTTTTAAAAAATTTCTCCATCCTCTAGCAAGGTTTTGTGTTCCATTTGTTTTCTTTCCAAGTTAAAGAAAATCTTTTATAGCCTTACTTCTTACTATCTGTGCATGGCTACCTACTTTTTATTTTCTTAGGCTTTTGGGGGGGGGGGAAGTTTTTTGGGCAAGGTCTAATTCTGTTTGTCAGATGCTCAGGTAACCCATGTTTTCTGCTGTGCCCTATTCTCCTTCCTCCATGGCCAAGAGCGCAAGTTTTACAAACTGAGACACCTTAGGAAGAAATCCTCAGAGGCATGTGGCCATCTAGCTCCCATTTGAACAGATTTTAGGCTCCTTCATGGCAGGAAGTCCTCAGGAAGTCCTTTCAGTTTGTGATGCAAACAGCATACTTAAAACTGTAGAGGAGCCTATGCTACTGGTTTGAAAGGCACTTTAAACATAGGATTTGCTGCCTTGTAGAAAGATGGAAGGTGTGATATGGGTCACTTTTATGGGAAAATCGTCCTTGAAGATGAGTCATAAGATTATTAAAAGACAACTTTATTGCAGTGCAGTTCAAGCAAGATTGCAAATTTTATCAGATGAGCTTAGAAAACACAAATTACAAGCTTCTTGTTTATGTTACCCAGAGATTTGGTGTCTATACATTGCAGATGCTTTGTGCAAGTTCTTTTCTGAAATGTTGATGGCTCTTACCTGAGGAGATAACAATAAAAAAAAAAAAACTAAACACACACACACAAAAAAACCAACCAAACAAACAAAACCAGTCCACCCCCATACCACTTACTGGTCCTTGTGATCATTTGGTGTTTTGGTTTGGTCGTTAGTGGTTTGTGAGTTTTGGTTTTTGTGTTTTTTTGGGCTTTTTTGTTTTGTTTCATTTTGTTTGTGGTTGGGGTTTTTGTGTGTGTGGTGCTGTTTTGTGGTGGGGGTTTTTTGTTGTTGTTTTGAATTTGTTTGTTTGTTTGGGTTTTTTTAAGAAAAAAAGGCAAAACCAGGCTTAGACCATGACCCCCATGCTTAGGCTCTTTGACTTACAAACAGTTGAATCTGTACAGCTGGGGACATAGAAACTCACAGTAGGGGGGAACAGAAACAGGCAGGGGAATCTTTTAAATCAGTTTTGTCACTAGAAAAATCCTAACATGGAATGGCATCCTAGATGCTGACCTTTCAAGGTCCCTTCCATCCCCTTTTCTGTGATCATGAGAGTTGTTCTTTAAGCTCAGTGAGCAGAAAAGAAATATCTAATAAAATACTTTATTTTAGAGACTTCTGGTTTTAAATCACTAAAAACAAATCGTTATTTAACATGAAATTAATCTCCATTTTGCTATTGGAAAGGTTATAGCTCACCTTCTCTAAATGGCATGGAAAGATCTGATTAATGGTGCTTTATTTGTTGGTTTTTGGGTTTTGGGTGGTTTTTTCCTACCTTTCTCTCTCAAATGACTTTTAATTTTTCTTTCTTCAAAGTCCTTGCTCTGTTAATTTAGGAGATTTCCTGCAGAGGCAGTGAAAATCTACAGCATGCAAAACCAAGCATCACTTAAATTAGCTTTTTTTTCTGTTTTAAAATAAGAGTAGAAATATATTTCTGGAGAAATGCATATTGGATTGTTCTTAATGAGCTCTTGCTTCACATCTTTTCTTTATCCCAGGTGAAAAATTCTGCTTCTCTACAATGGCTATTGTGGAATAGCTGGGTTTATTTAATAGTAGTAGCACCACCCCAACAAGCTGAGCTGAACTGGTTCATGAATGGAGTTGCTAATCTATTAGTTATTCACTTATTATATCTTTTTAATTGGCATGTGAATTTAAAATTTTAACTTACTCCAACACCTTTGCTTCTTTTGTCATCTCCTGGGTTAGATGTCTCTTTGTATCAACAGCTGCTTCTGTTGGTACATTCAGCCCTACTCTGAAATTTATGCCATAAACTGCCATGACTGCCTTAGCGTACAGAATAATATGGGATGTGGTGAGTAGGAGTTTGTCATACTGAGTAAAGTTCTCCTGGATTTAAACTTTCAGGGCGTGAAGATACTTGACGTGATCTCCAAGCAAAGAATTACCAATGTGCCTCGAGATGACATAAGCCTTCGCCCAGATATGTATCCCTGCAGCCTTTGCTGGAAGGATAATTTAACGCTGATTATTGGCTGGGGAAATTCAGTAAAGGTGTGATTACCTGTCTTTGTAATAAATGCTTGCTGTTATCACAGACAAACAGAGGATTATTTCTGAAAAGCAAAGACAATCGAAAAAAATAGAATTTGGTTTGACTATAGTGTGCAGAGCTCCTGCTGCCATAGGAATGTCATTGGACTGACCCTCAAGAGGAGGAGGAGTGATAGACACCCAGCAGTCAGGCAGATCTCTGTGTGTCAGTGCGCAGCACATGTAATCCTCAGGGACGCATCTCTCCTCTGTGCCTTGGAGAGATTGCCTCTTTTGAAAGCTTTTAGTGGGTTGTTGAATTACTCTCTTTTGATTAGCATTAACAAAGCATCAGTTGATAAGCATCAACTTACCATGAGGTATTTTTGGAGGGGATTGTTTTGGGGGCTTAGAATGTTGTGACTGCTGAAACAGACACATGGTTTCATCTGGGGGGGTGGGGGGTGGGACGGGGGGGACAGGGACAGGCTGCTTGGTGGTTTGTTCTTCTTTCAGCAGGGAACTAGCATTTCAAATATGTGCGCTGCAGACTGACTATGATTTCCTCAGACCAGCACCTGACATGAGTTTGTTGCAAGCCTGTTAGCTCTTTCCTAATAACAGACTGCTACATCACTGCACAGTGGGAAATTAGAAGTGCTTGGTAGGAGTAGATGGAAAGGGAGGGTAAAGTGAGGTAGGTGAAGCGTATAAAGCTTTTGGAACATTAAACTTAGAGTTTTACAAACGAGGAGGTTTGTCCTAAGTATGACATCTGTCTACCCCCTTGTATTGTGCGTGCTTCCCAACATTTGGGTTTTTGCATTTCTTTTATATGTATGTAGTCTCCCCCTGTTGTTGGGAGTCGCAGTAGCATATTCTTACTGAAATTGTAAAGTAATGAGACACAAAGTGTGAGAAGGTACCAAAACCAAACTCATGTATATGCTACTATGAAGAAATCATAGTGAGCAAATGGTTCTAGATTTCTCCTGCGTGGTCCATCTTCCTTCTCCTCTCCCGGTATATTTATAATGTTGTGCACTACAGCTACAACTTTCCTCTCTGCTTTTCTTCTTCAATGATGCATCATCACTGTTTTACAGCCAGTGTTTTTCAATATGCAGAAATGCATGTATGAGAATGCCTCGATAAAAAAAGGAGTTTTTGGGGAAAAGTTATTATCGTTTTAGGAATTGCAGTTCATTCATTATAATGATCCAAATCTCTGTGTCCTAGATTTGCTCAGTAAAAGAACGGCATGCCGGTGAAATGCGTGACCTTCCAAACCGCTATGTGGAAATAGGTATGACTGTACGAGTGCATTCTGCTTCAAAATTATATAAGCTTTAAAGGTCTGTTTTCACATTCTAGCTTGAAAAAGCTGTTATAGTTCAGAGGCAACATGTAGTCGCAACAGAAATGTCTCCTCAATTTTTGTTGATGAGGTTGTCATAGTATCCTCCTGCATAGGTGTGGGGTTTTTTGTTTTTGTTTTAATTTGTAGACACTCTATATATTCTGTGGTCATCTAAAATCAGAGATCCTTGTGTGAACACTTAACTTTCCCTACACGCAGAAAAGAACTTGTTTTTTCATTTTGGTTAAATGATGATCAGTGTAGTAGTAAGGAGAAAACAGATATTACTTTATTTGATTATTTGTTGTTTGACTACGCTGCTCATAACTTTTCTCTTTAAACATCTCTTTGATATAGTGCTAAAAAATACATTTTAATTTCTTTTTGTTGTCTTTGCTTCTGTGTTGCATGTTCTCCTTTGCTTTCTCACTTGTCTAGCTTAGGCAATATGAATAAATTTAATTATCGCTGATTAAAGGAAAAGGTTTTGACTAAATGTGTGTATGAAATAAAGCATAAAGTGGAATTCAAAGGAAATTTGAAGGGGAAGATGTGATGTGAACAAAAAGTCACAACTGCCCTCAGAAGCATCTTCGGGGGAAAGGAAGTACTTAAGAAGAGGTAGTGCTGGGAAGATAAAACAGGCCCCCTGGGATGCTGCAGACTGGAGTGGACAACAGTTTGTAAACTTTGGTGCTTCCTTGTCTTGACTATAATGACATGAGATTGTAGACAAGAGTATTCAAGCAAGACTGTATTCATGAAGGATTAGAATGTTGCACAACATAGGTGTATACTCTGCTTTCTGATTTCAGGAAGGAACCAGTTTAAAATAGCTTCTGAAAATCAGCTGGGAGACTTGTTAAAACTCTGTAGGAACTCTGCATACAGAGAGATGGCATGCCTGACAATTGCCTGAGACCTGATATTGGTTGCTTAAGATTCCATCGTCCCAACAGTCTAACTGTGGAAATCTAGAATGTTTGAGAGAATTTTTGTCAAGGAGAAGTTCAGTCTTGAGTTTGGCTTCAGATCTTTTATATAAATCTTTTCTGTACCTTTAAATAGCTTTTAGAAAATAATTAAATGTAGTTGTTACATAGTGACAAGCAAACAAGCAACTTCTACTTCAGCTATAATATGTCTACATGGAGGGAGCTAGTCTATTGGAACTTCATTTAAAGCAAACAAAAAAAACCCCAAGCCCCAAACATTTAAAAGCTGTTATCAGAGTATTTAGGTACAGACATACAGAGATTTTTGTGGAAGTAACTTTTTCATTGTACAATTTGTAGCCTAAAATCTCTGTATTCTTGAGGACTGTTGTTTTATCTCAACCTGTTAAGGACATGCTTGAGATTTTTTTCCTTCTGGTTTCAGGTCAAAGCACTGAAACAGCTCTGCCAAGTGCTGTCAGCAGCAGCAGCACTCATTGGAATGTGGGTATTAGATTGGGAGGTAAAAGAGAGAGATATTATTTCTTTAAGTCTCAATATAAATTGCAGTAGCTTTGGATGTGGTCACACAGGTCTTCTTAAGAGCTGTCTGTCATGCCATAGCAACTATTTCAATTTATTTCAGCTTTACTTTTTAAAGGCATAGCTGGAAGGTCTATATTATTAATGGGCAGAGGAGCAACTGGTGTAGTTTTTTTTTTTCAAGGCCATTAATATCCTAAGTGGATGCATGAGCTAAGATAAAATAAGAATTTATGCAAGGCAAGAACATCCTTCAGATGTTTTGACTCATAGCATTTTGGCAACATACATATGCCAAAATGAAAAGTCTGTGATAATACAGTGTTTTCTCATGTCACATCAGTTTCAGATTTATGCTCTTTTACAGACATTCTGAGGGCCTCAAAGTTTCACAGTAGTATCATCATAAACTGTGATGGCATTACTTGATCATGAACATTTCTTCAGTGCTTCGCAGTCCAGCAACAGAGGAACAGTGCATTTCTTGCATTGCAAGTTAGGTACGCAGGATCCTGTGTAACAAAGTTCTCATTTTCTGTCTTGACACATAACTATACTTATCCTATGGCAGGAAATAAATACGTGACGCTAAACCAGATGGCCCACAATGTGGGAACGTAACACCACTGAACTGTTCTAGCTCTTATTTTAAAGAAGATAATGATGTGATTTGCTGTAAGAGAAATTTGATTAACTATACAGCTCCCACGCGCTGAGATCTGTGTGGTATTGCTAATATTTCAGTACATTACTGGTGCTTTTCTTCAGTAATCTTTTCCATTGTCTCTGGTTATATTTAACAGTCCATTACCTCCTTGGGCCTTCATTCAGTGTCCAAGATAAACTCCAGTGCAATGTTTCTATTTAGGTTTAATTGTATGTTAGCTGAGCAGATCCTATCAGTTTAGCTCTGTCAGCTACTGCTGTGAAGTAGTGTATTGATTAGCAAGTATTGGTATTGAATTACAGGCTTAACATGGACTAAATGCCATTGTGATCCTTCTTAAAGAATGCTTGACCTCTGTGCTCGCTCCTGATGTGTCTGCAAGAGCTGAAGTGATGGATAACTTCTGGTCTGAACTGGGAACCCTTCCTCAACTGAAGCCTGTGAGAAGGATGGTTGCTAAAGAACTAATTAGCACTTTGCAATTAATACGATGCCTTTTCAAAGTGAAACATGGAATCTTGTCCTCCATGGCCTTACCAAGGAAACGTAGAAACTTAGAAACATAGAAATGTCTGAGTTGGAAGGGATCTCTAGAGGTCATCTAGTCCAACCCCCCTGCTGAGAGCAGGGACATCCTCAACTAGAGCAGGTTGCTCAGAGCTCTGTCAAGCTCCACCTTGAATGTCTCCAGGGATGGGGCCTCAACCACCTCCCTGGGCAACCTGTTCCAGTGCTCCACCACTCTCATGGTAAAGAACTTCCTCCTTCTTTCTAATCTAAATCCACTCCTTTCTAATTTAAAACCATTACCCTTCGTCCTTTCACTCCAGGCCTTTGTAAACAGGCCCTCTCCAGGCTTTATGAGCTCCCTTCAGGTACTGGAAGGTCACTATTAGGTCTTCCCAGAGCCTTCTCTTCTCCAGGCCGACCAATCCCAGCTCCCTCAGCCTGTCCTTGTAGGAGCTCAGGTTTTTATATACTTCTATGGAGAAGTATGTTATCTCTGCCTCAGTTACTCAGGATGTTAATGAGAGTGGAAAATAGATATTAACACTGCAAGGCAGTAAAAGACTTGAAGTCTTTTTAGAGCCTTCATGTACTATTTATTTTAGCCCAGATTTTATCTGAGGAATCTCAGCTTAACTCCAGGTGCTAACCAGCCAGAAATGCCTCTTGAGCACATCTCTCCTCCACATTCCTCCAAATTCCCCCCAAAATAGAATTCTGTTTTAAAAAAATCACATATTTTGTGCATATGCTTGTAAAAGCACATCTGTGTGTTCTGTGGAGGAGAAGCTGTATAACTATGTGGCAAATTACAACCAAACACTAGCATCACACATTTTTATCTGAAAAGAAAACATGAGAACTTTTACTTGTTTGGTTTGTAAAGTGAGATACTGGGATCTACTATAACAGTATTGTTCTCTTTTTATAGATGAATCTTAAAGCTTAATTAGTGAATGTGATAATCAGGAAATTAACTGTGACTAAACATCATCAACTTTATATGCTAATTTATGCAAACATTTCATTGGAGTAAGTCTAATACACTCTGAGAAGCAAATTGTCAAACAAAAAAACCACACACAAAATCCCCCAAAATAATAAAAAACCCCCACAGACCAAACAAAACCAAACCAAAAAATAAAACAACAGACACACAAAAAAAACCCCACACCAACACTGAAAACAACCCAACTCCTTTATGTAGCTGATTCCATTTAGTTCATTTATACATTTCTTGATAAAATTAGTCAGGACTATCAGACTCCTGAATATTTTCCCCTGTTGTTTTTTTTTCATTTCAATGTAATGGAAGAAGGTTTTTCAGAAAATTAGCTTTGGAGCTTTGAAATTTAAGCTCCTGACTTCCCAGTTGTCATCAGAATTCCATGGGATTTCCTTAAAGGTTGTTTGTCTCTAGCCAGAGAGTTGCACAGGCAATTGTCATATTTCTAAAGATGATTTTTATTATTGTGTGAGATGGAATAGGGGCAAGATCATGTCAGCACCACAGTAGCACTTCTGTTAACACACAACCCGACTGCAGGTAAAACAACTAATTGTAACTGCCTACAATAGATAAAACATATTTTTGATTTAATTGAAAAAGTAGACCTCACCAGATGGGTGATTGCTGGCATGCCGGTCTAGTAGGCTTTTTTTCCTGATGCTTCTGGTTAGTAGGATACTATAACTGAGAGAAATTATTTTGGTTTAGTATTAAAATTTTTGCTTGTTACCATTCTGTGCTGGTAGCAAGTACTAAGGCAAGAGCTTTCCGTGGCAGAGGCTTTACAGAGTTTTGGTTTTAAGCCTATGTGGTTTGGGGTTTGTTAGTGATCATATTAAATTCACAGTATCCTTTTCATTACTCTGCTTTGTTATAATGAAAATGCTCATCTACTTTGCCATGTCATATTCAAAGTTATATAGAGAATGACTGATGAATGGTTGCTAAATTCTCTAAAGCTTTTCTTGAACCTTCAACATTTAAACACAAATAAATTTGAATATAACTTTTCCAACTGTTTTGATTATAAATAAATAGTGAAGGGTGTGAATTACAAGTTTGGATGCATCAGGTTTTGCTAGTCATTAATATATAGGACTTCCCATCAACTTTAACTATATCCTACTACTCTTCCTACTGAAATTTAAGGAATAAATTAGTACCTTAAAATGCCATTGCAGTATGTACATGATTAGGGAAATAGTTTCTTGATTTCACATATAGTAGTACAAGTAGAAAATTTGCAGGGAGTTCTAAGGATATTGTATCCCAAATAAAGGACCTTCATGTGGGTTACTTCACTGCTCCTCCCCAGAAGTTTACAGTTCTTTTTGAGTCACAGTTGGCATTTTTTAACTGGGCATGTCCTGAGTTTTCCACTCAGGCTTCTAGTGAGAAGTAGGTCTGCCCTGGAAATTTGAATATATGACTACTGTTGCAGAGATTGATGGGAAATAGAGATCATTTGTAAGGATATATTTAAATGCTGGAACATGTGTTCATATATGAAGAGCTTCAGATTAAAAAAAAATATGTTAAAAAAGTAATATTGTTAGTATTTTCTTCACTATTTTGTTGGATAATACACCTAAAAGTAAGAATGTTCTTTTATTTCAATAAAAATATATCGGGTATGTATGTTTGTGCTTTGTGATTTGCATCTATCCATTTAAAGACAGCTGAATTGATGCTTATATGGGACATTTTTCTGGTCCTCTAGCTGGACCTGAATGCACATACTGTGTAAAAAGGAAAAAAAAAAAATTCTATTTTATATCAAATGCAACTGCATACACATGATCATAGCTAATCAAGACATGCCATTTTGTACTCAGTTTTGTTTTGCATGAATAGCCTAGCTCAGTAAAAGCACTCGTGGAGATACCATCCTGAAACAATTAAGAGCTTCCCGTACTGCGTCCTCCAGCAATGACTGCAGACTTTGCATGTGCACTTGAAGTAGCTGCTTAAAAGGTAATTTGGGAATGCATAGTGGCATCATCCCTGCAGCTAACAGTGCACCAGAGTTCTAGGTAAGCTGGGCCACAGTCCCTTGTGGCTCTTCTGCTGTTGATATACAAGTGGGCTACCTAAAAATTAGCTTCTTTGTTGGCTTTTCCATTTCTTTCATATATCATATGGATTAAAAATACAAGCCAAACACATAACTGTTTTTTTGACACACAGTAAGTTTCTTGTTAACTTTCTTCATGCTAGTTCAGCTCCCTGCTTACTTTCCTGAAATACAATGTTGAAAACTTGATCCTGAAACCTCTGATGTTAACCAGAATTTTACTTTGTAAATATCTGGTGGAAAAGCAGGGGCTGCTTTTCTGAGATTTGATTAAACAAAATAGACTTCCTTTTGTTTCAGTCCACCACGTGTGTGTGTGTATCTTTAAACTCCAGGGAAAGTTGCTTTATAGTGTTTGGGTAAATAATGTAGCGCATATAGTTTTACTTCTGTAGTGTGGTGTATCTGATACATTTCATTTAATGAACAATTAAAAAAAAAAAAAAAAGATTTACAGGTTTCTGCTTTTTGCTTCCTGGTAATTTGTTTGACAGCTGTACATAGATGCTGAATATAGAGTAGGTCCACTGTCAGCATATCTTCCATCGTCCCTTATGACAGGCATAAACATGTATGACACATGGCTATACCTCGGTCATTCCCATTTACTTCAATGCTACATTTGTTTTAATTATTTTGGATCCTTACATTTCCAGCATTTCTGCAATGCCTCCATGTTGAGGTTTTGTTTGGGGTTTTTTTTTTTTTGTCCCTGTGAACACAACAGTGACCAGAGAGTAAAGTCAAATTAATCTATTAGTATTCTCTGCGGCTGTAACTTGTGGGGTTTTTTTGGTTTGTTGTTGGTTTTTATTTTGTTTGGTTGGTTTGTGTGTTTGGGGTTTTTTTCAGTAAGACTTTTTTGATTAACTGCATCAAAGGTTTTTAATGGGTCAAGAAGCACTGTCTATGCCAGCTATTCTTTGTTCAAGGCTGTAGCAGCAGAGCTGGAGCATTGTGTTTCAAAAAGGCCTCTCGAGGAGGATGAGCTGAGAGAAAGCTGAAAGTAAAACCAAGGAAACTAAACTCTATTTAAAAATAAAACCCGGAGTGATGGTTTTTATTTGTTTATTTTTGTCTCCCAGAACAGTACTACTGCTTGATCTTAAATACATAATTATGGGGGCATTATATTTTCACTTGCAAGGGAATTAAAATTCCAGTGAAAGACAAAGACACATGGGGTTTTTTTAAACTTTATTCTTTTTAGATGTACCATTCACCATGCTGTTTTCCTCTCCAAATTCAAACCACAATATTTTATATACTTTTGAGAGCCTTCTCTTATCAATTCTAAAGCTGAAAGTTTCTTTGCTTATTCTTCTAGCCAACATTATGGATTTGACTTCGGTTTGCTGTTTACTCTCCTGCCTCCCATATTCTTTTAAAATGCCAAATACTAAATTGTAAACTGGGAATAAGATCTATTGTGTAGATGTTTCTGACATGGGTTGTTTAAAATCATCACTCAGAGCGGCATGTGACACAGTCAAAGTAATCTCATCAGGCTAGAACAAAACAACTATGTACAGGATTACAAATGTGAACCAATTCTCTCCTAGAATAGATTGAGTGCTCTACCCTTGTGCTGTGCTTTAGCCCCCCAGTGATGTCAAAGTGTCAGCAGTCATTGAGAGGAAAAAACAGTATTTGCTTATTCATTGAGAGACAGGTGTCTAATCTGTACTTTACTTAACAGTACTTTTTTTTCTCCTTTAGCAGAGGGACAATTATTTCTCCTATTCCTCCTTCTTCCCTTAACTAAAGAAAATTAACTTTATTGTTAGTGTCACTATCCTGCATTTTCTGTTTGCTTTGTTAAAATAATTAGTAACTATTTTAGTAAACTGTAGATATAATGTAGTGTGCTAAGCAGTATGCAAGGAAATATTTTTCTACTCACACTTACATTCTCCTAAAACCATGTTTTGGGAGAAAATGAAGATGCATCTGTTATTTTTATAAAAGCTTATAGGTATAAGTTTTTGTAATAAAAGCACTTGGATGATTCCTGTTTTGGGCCCCATGAGAGAGGAGCTGCACTATAAATCCAGCAGAATAAAACTAAATCGCTATTTGTGTGGCAGAGGTCTGCTTTAATGAGCCTTTTTGTAACTACAGTTTAGTTCGTTCTCTCTTTCTCTTCTCAAAATAGTCATCATGTAACTGTCTCGATTTCAAGACCAAATTTAGGAAATTATATTTTCAGTTTTCTGAAGAAGAAAAGGGACTATTTAGCCGTATGTTTTCTTTGTAATGAGTCTATCTCTAAATCTTCCTGTGATGTTTAAAATTATGGTAAATAAATAATGATCTTTGTGTTTTCATATATGATACCAATTGATGTAGCAGGTGTGATTCTCTTATGGCCACATGAACTTGCTGTGAATAGGCAAACCAATGAAGTTATTAATTTATTGCCTATTTTATCGAGTTTGGTTTTGCTTCCTCTTTTTCAGTGTAATTACTGGAAATCAGACTGACCATTTCAAATGTTTCGTCTCTAGCATGTCGTGGTGCACAAACTTTTTTTTTTTTTTTTTTTTGCAAGCCTTAACAGAATTTGATCTGTTAAGTGTAATATTTCATCTTGCTGATCCAACTGGGAAGTCTGTAGATTTGTTGTATATTGAGTCTTCCTTTCTCTGAAGTGCTACTGCATGCTGTTGATTGCTGCTGAAAATCAGTTGTGTGGTTTTTTCTTAGTGAGTTCATACACTTGCATTTATTTAACAATCTCCTCTCTTTCCTGTATTTCAGTGTTCCAGTTCGACACCGAATTCTACATCAGTGGACTCGCACCTCTCTGTGACCAGCTTGTTATACTTTCATATGTAAAGGAGATTTCTGAGAAAACGGTAATTGTTTTTCTTAGTTTCTTCACAGCACCAATCTGCCCTGTGAGTTGGGCCTTAAGCTAGTCACGCAGATCTGGTTACCTGTGAAAAAATCTGCGGTCCACTGGTAGCAAATAGTGCTTGAAACTTTTCTTACCTGTAAAATAAGGCCAGTGGAGGTGATGTTGAAGATGAATGTACTTACCATGCAGCAGTCCTGTCTGGGTTCCTTTATTTCTTCCAGAAGGCAGAGAAAGTCTAGGGATAGTCCTTCTCTCTCCTTTTCCCTTTCTTTTCTTGCCTCTCTCTTTTTCTCTCCTTTTCTCTCTTTCTTTTTTGCTATTTCTGCAGTAAAAGAAAATGAAGAATATTTTTTTAGCCATGAGAGGGGCTTGCTGACACTGCATCTTGGAAGATATGAGAGTAGTGGAGTTGAGCAACTCAAGCAATAAGAGTGACTGTGGCAGGGAGGGATGCATGATTGCAAGCAAATAGCATCCTTGTCTCCCTTGCTTCCAAAACCTTTAGTTGTGTACGCCCAGGTACATGTGTAGATAGGTAGAAATTAGAATTCATGTCAGCCATTTCTACTGCGCACAAGTGAGTGCCATCTCTGTCTCCAGCATTCATTTCATATTGCCAAATAAAAGGCAAGGCAGTGGAGGAAATCCTTGAAGTTGCAATGTGAGAATGGCAGATGCTCTTGATCATCTCTTTGATAGTATGTCTGCGTTAGACAGCCATCACCATAGTAACCTTAAGCAACTGGGTGCACAAGTTGCTAGGCAATGAAATGCTGTAGGTTCAAACAAATGCTTGAGCCTGCTGAAATCAATAGGGTTAGCTTCTAACTCTGCTGCAGGATGTCAGGTTATTATTTCTTTATTTATATTAAGGAGAAAAATAATGTCACAGTAGTGATTCCCAAGAGAGTCAGTACAGTAGTCAGTGCGGGAGAGTCGGTGAAAGAAAAGAAGGCAAACAAACAGGATAAGGAAGGAGGAGGAAAAGGTGGATTCAAATGCTAGGGAGCAGGGAATTTGGGAAGCTGTTGCTAATGAATAAGTAGTATGGAAAAGGATGTAGTGTGAACGAGGTAGTGACAGATAAAGGTTAAAAGTCATTCTAACTGCTTGAGGAAAGAAAGATGAAAAAAGAATTTCAGGTGATGTAATGCTAATAGATTATAGGAAAGAGATTTTTTTCTTTTTTCTTTTTTTTTTTTTTTTCCTTTTTTCATGTATTTGCTTTTAATTAGCCTTTTAAACAAAGTCCAAATTCTGGACATTGATAACTTCTCAGTCATCTGGATAATTCTAGCAAGGAAACAAAAGTACTTTCCTCCCTGACACTGTGTCTGTGCCCTGGCATGGTGGGAGCCCCCTGGTTAGTGTTTTGGTGCCATGCAGCCCAAGCTGCCAGAGCTTGCAGCAGAAGTGCTGCTTGCTACAAATCAAATGCTGCTAGGTTGTGAGGGACACTGTTCTTCCTATGCTTGATTTCACAGCTTTCAAATGACATCTTCCTGCCTTTTACAAATTGGATCAGAATTGAACTCATGGCTTGCTTCCCCCCTCCCCCTCCCTTGCATTGGAACAGTTGAATTGAGAAAAGACCCAAGTGATGCTGCTGCCAAATGGGTAGGCTAGAGCTGTGTAAATCTGCTTTGTATGTCTCCTTTCTCTTTCATGCTGTATTTTGTTATAATTCACATCCAGAAGTAGAAAATAGGGGATGTCTTGGACCTTGACTTAATTAAAAATACAGCTAGTAAAAACAGCAGATTACCTTGGATAGAAAATCCATGATGTCATCTTTCCATAACCACCTGCATTGCACTTGAAAGTTCATGTTGCTCAAAAATCATCAGCACAGCAAGGTTTTTAGATTATTCTCACATTATTTTTTCCCTGCTTGCTGCTGGATGCTTAAAAGTGCAAATCTGAACATCAGCTAAAAAAATCCCGAGTTCATCTTAGTACCAGAATATCGTTGTTTCATAGACCTCTGTCCTTCAGGGTCTGAGCCAGCTGAGAATGTGTCTTAAATTGTTCTCTTGCTTGTTGAATGCAATGGCTGATGTTAATCTGTGATAGCCCTGAAAGCTTCGGTGACCAGGAGCAGAAAAATAATGGCTAAACTCAGAGGAAGGCTTGTCTAAACCTCCTTCTCTGCGCTGATCTGTTCAAGGGAAGCAAGCCAAGAGTAGGAGTAACTATCCTTTGTGTTTCAGAAGAGATTACAGCTACTCTGTGGAGCACAGTTTTGCAACTTGTATGATTGGCAATCAGTATCCAGTGCAAAGTACTGGACCTTTGGGAAAGTTTCCTGCTGTTGAATTTCAGCTTTGTTGGTAGATGACCGTTATTTGGCATTGCTAAGGTAAATATGTAGGATGCAGCTGAGATGTTGGTGTTTTTTCTAGGAGGTGGAGTGTTGTGCAAGGCCTAGACTGGATATTGTACAACCCCTACCCGAGTCCTGTGAAGAGATCTCTTCTGATGCACTAACAGTACGAGGATTTCAGGAAAATGAGTGTAGAGACTATCATTTAGGTAGGTGTTCTTAATATTCTTTTGGTTTATTTTCATAACTTGGTTAAAAAAAAAAAAAATCTTGATTTGGGAGGACTCATTCATTTTCATTTTTGTGTAATCTCCTTGAATAACTATCTGTAAGTGCTTATGACACTGAAGTGTAAGGTGGAAATCCACAAGAACCACACATATGAAAGAAAACAAATGTGCATATTTAAGCATCATGTTTTGCAAAGTCATCTATTAAGTTTAATGTACTGGGGCAGGTAGAAATAAAGATCTCGTATAATGTCCAGTACTGTAGAAGGCAGTATCTTTGATGGAGATGTATTCAGCATATGATCCATGGGAACTCTCATGTTTCTCTGGTCACAAAGGGCATCAGGAATAGTGAAAAGAGTGGTATAGTGTCTGGAAAAGCTGCTTTGGAGACAAAGATGGAATAAATGTCATTTCAACAGTAAGATGCACCTGGATCAACTGAAAAGAGGCCCACTGATATTTAGCTTCCCTGTACCAACAAAGTTGTCAGTGTGTAACAGCCCCCAGTATGGTAAAATGTAGTGAACAGAAACTGGAGCTTGGCACATTCAGCCTGGAACTTTAGTTATGTATCAGGCAGGGAGATTAAGCCCTGGCACAGTATGTATGAGTCTTTTAAATAAGATGGGATGGTTTTCTGTTATATGTGTTGTAGTTCAGAAAGATGCATGACAAAGCTGTTGCAGAATTCCTTGGTGAAGATTATGTAGCCTGTGTTATATGGAAACATTCCTTCGGGCTTTTAAAATCCATGAGTCTGGATTTTAAGCATCTTCTCTGGCAGCATGCATCAAATCATAGGCTTGGTGGGCCTCGGTGTACATGAATGCCCTTAAGCCCCTAGCAATATAGTATGTCTCCTCCTGATCTCCAAAACATCTTTGCTGCTGTCAGTAGAATTGGGATTTCTTTATACCCATCCTTAAGCAGAACATTGATGTCCACAGTCGTACCTTTTACGCTTAGTGAATACTCTAGTTTATCTGACAAGTCTAAATTTTTGGGATGGCTTTAAAACAAGCATGGGTTTTTAATTGCTTATCAGTTCAGGAGTGTATTTGCATCAATGTATAGATACAGATAAAGGATATGGGATGGTTTTCTTTCCTGTACCTACAAAATATTGATAGTGTTTCTTCATGGGTTCTGTGGAAATAACAACTATTCTGAAGTCATCTTCTGTGCTTAATTTTACCTTGCAGTGCATTTTTACTTTGAGCTTACTCAAAAATAGAGGCTTATGGTATAAGCAAATGCATTATACATACAACTTTAACTTATAGCATTGAAAATGCATTGCTGTAATGATGTGCTGTGTCCCCAGGGTTTATGGCATCTATCATTTATGCTTTTGATGGCCTTGACCTTGACGGGGACGATAAGTTTATTACAGGGTATGTAGTGTAATAGTCCTCTAAAAGTATAATAATGTGTTCTAAACCATCATAAAGTTTACACATAGTGGATGAATCAGAATTTACAATAAGCTGTAGTGATTTTTACTTATTTATTAAAGCTATTTTGCCATTTAAACCAGTTTTAATTTATTGGAAAATATAACTTCCCAAACAAGCATGTTCTGCAGGAGTAGCCTTGCTGTCTTCCTTGTATCTCCTATTTTTAAATTCCTCTCAAGGATGTACTAAAAAGCAGGGCTTTACTTAAGGAAAATATAATAATCATAATAACAATAAGAATAATAAAATTCTGTATGCATTTGCAGAGTATTCAGAAGGTGAATCACTTTTTTATATCATCAGTCCAAGAGATGTGGTTGTGGCTAAAGAGCGGGACCAAGATGACCACATAGACTGGCTGCTAGAAAAGAAGAAATACGAAGTAATTTTTACAACATTCTTTCCTTCAGACTTTCATGGTTTGGAAAATGAAGTGGGATGATAAATTTTGTTAGGTCATTTGGACTGAGTAGTTTCTGTTCCTACAGTCATTGACTAAATGCTTGTAAAGGGTTAGGAGTTGACTATGCAGAAAGTCAGTCTTCCTGCTGAAACAACTCCTCTGAATTGCACCCAGGTGAGGTAGCTGACTTAGATGCTGTGAATACTGCTCTTGGCATCAGGTATGAAGTGTATTGGCTGTCACTGAAAATTATTAAAGTTGGTTTTTTGGCTTCAAAGAAGCAGTGAAGTTAACTAATGAGCTATGTGGATATTTTTCTAGCTCTAGCCTACTAACGATAGAAGGCGGGTGACATTAGTTTTTTTTCCCCACTTTATTGCTTCCTCTATAGAACGAAAAGGTTGTTTAGGGTATTGTGTTTTGCACCACATTACATACTTCTGGTGTTGAAGCTTTTAAAAGTAAGATAATTTGGGCTTGAACTGTAGGTATTAGTACTGAAAGTAGTGTTACTCACAAAAAAAGCAGAGTCAACATTAAAAAACAAGGGTATATGGCTCCCTTGGGAAAAAGCAGCTTAGTATTTGATTGCATAAATATTGGTGTGTTTGTGTGTATGTGGAAACACCTAAAATAATAATAACAAATTCCTACAAAATCAACACTCACCCAGTGTTCTGGATTCTTATGTCTTGCAGTTAATGCCTTAGAACTCTTGCTATGATGCGTAAAGTTAACTAGCAATTTCTTATTTGTCTGTTATTTGTTGGATGTCCATTTTAAGGGGAAAAAAAAAAAAACAAACAAAACAAATGTGGGAAAGACAGTCAGCATGCATTCCACTGTTTAATGCAGTCATGATATTCCTCATGCAGATCTGTTTAAATCCTTGTGGATGCTTTTGCATCTGAATAGCAAACTCATACCATGGGCGCAGTTTTGCAGTTTATGTAAATCACGGCATTTGGTCCCTGAGGACGCCAGTAATTTGCAAGTGACAGCTGTGCATGTGCCTTTATGAAAGCCATTCAAGGTAGTAGATGGCCTGTGAGTTGTTATGTCTGTGTAAGGTTTCATTTTGGTTATAAGAGTGCCAGCTTTGTTACTCTACATTTGGGAAAAAAAAAAAAAAAAAAAAAAAAAGTAGAAGAATGGAAATGACACTTAAATATAAATCAGTCTGACTGGAAAAGACTTTGGGGCTGGGGAGGTGCACGGTAGCCTTCCCCCACTCCTATTCCTGATGATTATTTTTTCATGGGTTTTAGTAGTGAAGGGTTCTCATTTGAAAATGATCCAAGGCAATTGCATTGTCTGTTTCAGTGTAATCTTACGATTTGATCCTAATATAGTAATGGGGAGTGAACCCAGATGGAAACAAAAGTAGTTTTTTCTTTGGTTGACTGCTTTTGTTTGAGTATGAATTCAAAGCTGTTCATCCAACCATGGCATTAAAAATTCTAGTGCTTCAAACACTCTGCTCTGAAAAATAGTTGATTTACACAGTTCTAGAGCTTTCTGTAACTGAAAGGTTGTATCGTTGGCTAGTATCTCTATTTTCTACTTTTTGAATACAGGAAGCTTTGATGGCAGCTGAGATCAGTCAGAAAACCATAAAAAAGCACAAGATTTTGGTAAGTCTCAAAACTTCCATTCAAAACAAAATATCTGATTTCTTTTAGAGTGCTGTGAGATACTACAAATACATTCCTGGTTCTGTATTGCGCCAACAATAGCATACTCCAGCTAGCATTCAGTTTCTTGGATTCAGGTGCAGAACAGGAATGTTAGTATGTGAAACACAAACAAATCTGGATTTTAGGATGAAGCTATTGACAGTAAAAAGAATTGCTAATTTTAGCTCTTTTTTGTTTTTCTTTAAATTGACCTCAGTGTTGACACATTGGTAGTTCATTAATACCGCCACTTCATTAAATGGAATTTTGTATTTACGTACAAAGCATCAGAAGATGTGCTTAATTTTTAGCCAGATTACCGCTATAATATGCACGCTGTATATCCATTTGTATTAAAAAGTATTTTCTAATTGTAGTGCAGAAGTTGAATCATAGGATTTAGCTGCTCTGTGACCCTTGCAAAAGATGTAAAGAACTCTTAAAGCAGATCCTGGCAATACATTAGGGAAAAAAAAAAGCTTTTCTTTGGGTTTGCAGAAATTTGCTCCACCAGGATGAAATTCAACATGGGTATATAGAAGCAAAGTTGTTGAGTGTTGGGTGTCTAATCCAATACCCATGGAATGTGTTGAGGGGAAAAAATGTTGTCATCAAGCCCTAAGTGAAGGATTAGTGGTGAAGGGATTTAAAACAGCTCATGCTGTCACTGTCCAGCAGCAATCAGACCAGTGACACCACACTCTCACCACCTGACAGGTCTGGCAGTCTTGGAGATTTTTAAGATTGCAGTAAAGATCACTGCCCCCCTGCACCTCTTGAGCAGGATCCAAGGGTCATAAACAGTCAGCTCCTTCCCTTATACTGTCTTCTCTGCTCACTGGGGAGCTGGTCCCCAGGAGAAGGGGACTGCCAGAAATTTTCATCCTGGAGAATGGTGAAGCTGAAAGTACAAAGGTGGTTCCTATAATGGAATGAAATCCTAAAATCTTGTGTATTGGCATTATTGGGTTTTTTAAAAACTGTTCAGTATGTTGACCAATTGAAGTTGTTACATCGATCAAATAATTTATGTTGTGCCTCAGAAAGCCTAAAAAATTATTTTTATTAGAAACAAGGACTTCTTTTTCATTGTGCAGCTCTCTCTTTTTTTTTTTTTTTTCTCCTCCCCCCCCCTTCTTTTCCAAAACAAAATGCTTTCAGTCATGTGATTCTTAAGATACGCAGTGGGTACACTGGGCTGTGTTGACCTTGACACCAGCATTGAGATTACAGCAGAAGGCATGGCTATTTCACCAAAATTTTATCATATTAAATGCCTTCCAGAAAAATTTTGCAGCTGACTAGTGTGATTAACTCTTAAGAAGGGGAATTTAGCATGAAATAATATGTAATAATCTTGTTAAATTCTTGCTATTTCCTTTACTTTATGGAGCAGCACTGGGATTTTTATTCTCAACCAATGTTCTCCTCCCCTATAAGCTTTATTTTGACAAAGATTCTAATGCAATGACTGGTGGTCCTCTATTTAAGATAGCTAATGCAAGCACTGAACAATCAGTTTATGCATTTTGAACAGTCTTTAATATGTAAAGGTGGTGCAGTCTCCTCAGTATCAATGAGGTTATGAGAATTATTTAAAAGCGCGTCTTAATCTGAACCCATGAGTGGTCTATGCAGATATTTCTGTTGACTGTTCTATGGGTCCTACATCTAAAGGAGAACTTGGATCATGCACTTAGGGCCTGGTGCTTTTCTTCACAGCAGTGCCTACAGCTGGAGTGATAGTTATGGTGGCACTCAAGTAGTTGACTTCCAAACTTTTATAACTAATTCTTTTTTTTTTTTTATTCCCTTTAGGACATTGGCTTAGCCTATATCAATCACCTCGTAGAGAAAGGAGAGTATGACCTGGCTGCTCGGTAACTCATTATTAAAGATTTTCTTTGCTGGCTAAAGTGTGTCTGGGTTACAGAGAGAAGCAAAAGCAAATTACTGATACTGAAATATTTTGTGATATTAATTTTTCTGTGTTCTAGTGTTTCTGAAGTTTCAAAACATACAGATGTATTGCTGTGCCATATCTTTTCTTGCCTGTAGTGACCTATAAGTCACTGCAAACATTCTGAAGTTTAAGTAGAATTGACATGTATATTTCTTGAAAGACAGCCTTGATTTTTCAAAGTCATGCTGGATTTTCAAACTGAGTTTTTCTTTGGAAGTTTATAATCTAAGTTCATGACTGTGTCATTACATGAAAAACCATCGGAAAATAATTTCTGGTTGTGTGGTTGTAAACAAAAATGTCAAATACGGGTATCTAAAGTAAGGTTCAGAAATTACCCAAGATTTGTGTTTTCATGTATAAGCATAACTGTATTTTTTTTAAGTGCTGTTTTTCTCAGCTGAGAACTTGACTTATAAAGCTAACATGGCCCTAATCAATAAGGGTGAATTCACTGTAAGCAGTTAAGTCCCCTTGGATGCAATAAAACTGTAAGATCTGAAAGGAAGAGTACCTGGCATACTATTCCAATACCAGCCATTGAATCAGTGGTTGCCAAAATAAGTCACCTTTGAAAGTGTCTTGATAGGCAGAATAAAGAGGAAAGGAATCCTTGCAGTAATGCTGCCACATTTGTGTTATTCTGTATACCTACTGCAGTTTTCTCCCCTTTGGTCTTCCTTCCAGAAAGTGCCAGAAAATTCTTGGCAAAAACACAGAGCTCTGGGAATTTGAAGTTTACAAGTTTAAAGAAATAGGCCAGCTTAAGGTAAGTTAATTTCTGTCTTCACTCAAGTAACTGGGATGCCATATCTTCTATAGGTTTTGCCCAATATCTAAAGGATCACATTTCACGGCGCTAGTGTGGTAGCAGGATACAGTGCTGTCCTTGCAATTCCTGCCCCAGATCTCGAGTGGTACAGTTGTCTTTCAGATTGACATGTTTACATTAACGTGACGTAAAATAGGCATAGCACATCCAGGTACTCAGCTACCTTTTTTTAACGTCTCGACAGGCCTAAGTAAAAGACCCATGCCTAAGGCCTTTCCTTACAAAGATGCTCACAGTTAAATACATCTTTCCCATTAGTTTTCACTCCCTTACAGTATGTCCTGAAAAATTCTACCCCAGCTCTTAAGGAAAATAGCCTCTGTTGGTGCCAGCCCTTCCTGAAAATCCAAGTCTCTTGCAACAGAGCCACAGCTTTAAGTGACAAAGATTAGTTAAACTGCAGAGCAACAGGGAAAACCAATGCCATGTGCTAGAAATGGTGGCAAGAAAGAGGAGCATTCTGCCTTGTCTTGTGTTTTTCCTGGTCACGAGCCAGCTACCATAACAGCACAAGTTTAATGTGAGATTCTCAGTTAATAAATTGCCTGGGATATAAGGCTATAGCACTGTCACTGCCGAACCAGTAGAAAACATTATGCACACTCCCTTTGGTAATATGTGTTCGTTTATAACTGAATTTTATGTTTTCCTATTCAAACTCAATGAGCCTAAAAGGACGTATTATTAAGATCGCACAGCATGCAGTCTCTTGCTGGTTTTGAGCTGTTTAATTCTGTTCAAAGAGCAAAAGTGTTTCAGCACTATGGTTTTCAGAAATGTCTGTCTTTTGTTTTGGAGACACTCCAGTGCAAGAACAGCCTTTCCTTTTGTATGAGTTCTTAGTGGTTTGGTGCACTCTTTGCACCTTGGAAGATGAAATCTCATGTTTGTGTCTCTATTTCAATCCAATAAAGGACCTGAGTACAGGTACAGGTGAAATTTTGCCTTATAGTCCTCATAGGTTTATTTTGTTTTTCAGATGCAAGTGTCTGGAATGTGTGTTTTTCTCATCTCCACTTATGTCATCCAGCAGACTGTAAAATATAAAAATATTTGCAGGTTTGCTAAAAAAAAAATCTCTGCTAAATTACTGCCTTTCTAAACAGTTGGTTGTTTTCAGCGCCTTGAAAGTGGACTTAGGAAAACATAAGATGAAGTCCATTACATCATTCAGCTTCAAGCTGCAGTTCACAGACTGGTCAGGGTTGGAAGGGACCTCTGGAGATCATCTAGTCCAACCCCACTGCAATGCTTTGGGGACACTTGTATGATATTAGGAATTTTCACCTTTTTTACTGAACCAGCAGGTATTAAACACAACAGTATAACTTGGCTTTAATAGCTTTAAGCCCGTATCAGGAGACTCAATTTGAGATTTAGAGACAAAGTGTATTTCAAAAGAGCATTTTCTTAAAGAATTTGTGCTGCAGGTAAAAAGTTGCCTGAAACCTGATGTTACCAATCTTAACATGATTTGCCAGTAACTAAGGTGGCAGTAAAACTAAAGGTTTAAACTTTCCTTCCTGCAGAGGGACTAATTAGTGATACCCCACTGTAAAAGCCTGTGGGGTGAGTGTCTCATTCGTTTGCTTGTGGGGTTTTTTTGAGTGTTCTGTACTAAAAGGTCCTGTTTGGCTACCAGAGGCTGCATTTTGGTATCTTGATGTCTCTTGTGTTCAGTGAACATCCTCTAGCAAGCCTTGTTACAGCGGTTGCAAGATTTTTAGAACCTTGCAATGATCTGTTCCTTTCCTCCTCTAGCAGCGGTGGCTTGGTGGAATTACATGCTTGTGCTAGAGCCACTCCAGTGTAAAATTCCTTGTCTCAGCTCAAACAGCTAAGTAAAGTGGATTTGAAGGAAGATGCCAAACTCTGTGAGTGCTGGCTGTTGTGCTCTGTGGGATGTGCTCTGTTCTGTTGACTCTGCTTTGACAGCAGTGACTTTCAGCAGGGGTGCAGGAGGATCAGCTAGCAGCAGCAATGCTTCAGCGACCAAAACATTGGTTAGAGGACACGTGAAAGACTACATTTCACTGTGATGGACATAGCATAGAGCAATATTATCCAGACAGCCTCTTGCGTCTCATAGTATACTCCAAGGGATGAATAATTGTGGGTTTGGCTTATTGGTGAGATGTTTTATGCTATCTCACATCAATTTTTATATGGGTTTTCTTGTGTATACCCTGTCCTTATCTATACTGATCAGAAGTCTGAAAGCAGGTCATAAGAAGAAACAAAGGAAGAAAATCTTTTTATGTATAGTATCCTCTTTTTATTTAAAGTCACTTTTACCACATGATTAAGGATTTGATACAAAAGCATCCTGGTTCTTGAGCTTTTTTTGTCTGACCTCATTCCTCAGTTACTACTTAAACCAGGAAGAGTTTCTAACCTTCAGCATGGGTCCCAGTTCACCTTTGTGCCTAGGCCTAAAAGTAATCGGGATGCCTCACAGTCTTTGCCTGGCACAGTGGCCAAACTGCAGGAGGTGGTTGTGCTTTCCCTTCAAAGCAGCGAGACTGAGGGCAGGAGAGGTTTCTTTCCTGAGACAGCCTGGCCCCCACGCTATGAGGCCACTG
This sequence comes from Ceryle rudis, assembly GCA_033439905.1. Taxonomy (NCBI): domain Eukaryota; kingdom Metazoa; phylum Chordata; class Aves; order Coraciiformes; family Cerylidae; genus Ceryle; species Ceryle rudis. Next base: position 32,131 of record JAAGNO010019546.1, on the reverse strand, counting down.
CACCACTCCACAGCTTGCTGTGCAGCCAAACCACAGCCAAGAGTTGCAGCAAAGCTGTTCATTTAGGAGGTGGCAGGAAGGCAGCAATGAAAACAAATGTTGAAGAATGTCCTCTGCCTTTGAGTCTCCAGCTGATGTCTGTCTTGCTTGCTTTATGGTTGGGAGAGGCTTTTTTATGAGCAGGTCAGGAATGTGATTCCCCGGGGCAGCTGCTAAGACCCTGCAAGATCAAGCTATTCAATTCTGTGACAGGTGGTGGGAGCTGCTGATGTCAGTGTGCTATGTTTCAAAGATGGGCCAAGCTCAAACAGCATGGGGAGAGGTCTCTTGTGAGCAATGAACTTTTAATTTTTGCAAAGTCATTAGCAGTGCTTTCTTTTTATTGGTCTTTTACCTCCTTTTTTTGCCTGCAGATGAAAGACTTTAATGAAATATGTAACTTAGGCAATTGTTTTGATTTAAATACTATGAGAATCTCTTTTAAATAGCCTTTGCTATCTGTGAAACTGCAAAAAGATATGTAGTGAGGTGGTTTTTTTCTCCTGCTTTGTTCAAGCAACTTCAGTAACAGAAGCCTACTGCACCATGTACCTTTATTGGGCAACAGGTAAAATCTCTGAGTGTCTGGAGAAATTTCATCAGTGTTGGGTCTTCAGCTACAAACCCCAAAGTCCCAACACAACTGGTAGCAGCAGGGTTTATTTTGGCAGGTGGTAATTATCTTGGCCTCTAGTTGCATGAAATACTAGTGCTAATAAGATGCTGTGCTGAAATTCCAGGGTATGAGCTGATTCATTCTGGCAGGTTCTCATCTCTTGCCTGCCAGAATTTGGTTCTTTAACACCTCCTATAGAGTAACAGATCACACACCTTCAGCCATTCCATGGAAAGATGTATTCTCACATTAATTTTCATTTGGGTATGTAAAAATAGCTAGCAAAACAGAAGTCTTCATAAAATGTAGTAACATTCCAGTAAGTCAAAGTCATAAATCAGAAGTACACATTTTTCAGCTAATGAATGCTTATGCCTTTTTATAAGATTTAAGATCAAGACTGGACAAAATGGATTTTGAGAACTTTTTACTTCTGAGGAGTCTCTTAGGGATTTTATTTCCTAAATGACTAACAGTAAATATTTGGACTTCTGTTAGTGCAATGGCTGATTCTAACTAGTATCTTACCACCTAGCTTTGTAATGAAAATTCTCTTAGATAAGTAATGCAATTCCAATACATGCAACCATAAAGTTAGAAATAAGTTCAGGATACTGCTTACAAATATGAGTTTCCAGTGCTTCCAGTGTTTACCAAGAGCCATGTTTTGCACGTAGGTTTGGGGTTTTTGTTTGATGACAATTCTTTTTTCCTATCATCAGTGTACCAGAATGTTACATGTTATTCCCATTCTGACACTTTGTTCTTTTTGTTCCTAGGCAATTAGTCGTTACTTGCCCAGACGGGATCCAGTTTTGAAACCTCTGATCTATGAAATGGTCCTGCATGAGTTTTTGGAGAGTGACTATGAGGTACTGCAGCCTGACATGTAATAGTTATTGCCAGGCAAACACCCTCAGCAATTGTAGAATTCTGGCAGCAGATTCTCTGTTGTTCAAACAGATTATCAAGGGACAGTTCCACAATAATGAAAAAATTAAAAAGGCAAATTTTTTTTTTAAGAGAAATAAGTAGAATGTTCTTCAGAGCACACAAATACTGTGAGATGGATTATTTATTATAAATACTGTTATTTTTGATTTGTTTAATGTAGCCTAAGTGGTTGAGGTGCTGCATAAAGCCTACAACACCTAAAAGAGTCTCTGCTTCATGAATCTTAATGATGTTGCCCTAAGAAGGAAAATCTGTGTTCTACACTGTGCATGTCTGTGGGCATGTAAAAGTGGCTTAGAGGTGAAGCACAGCAGGTATCATCTCAGAGGCTTAGCTCAAGCTTTGATGTTTTCGAATGTTCCTTAGGCGGTTCTTTCTATTTCTGTTACTATCTCTTATGCTTTTAGGGGTTTGCAACCCTGATAAAAGAGTGGCCTGGAGATCTCTACAACAACACAATCATAGTTCAAGCTGTAGTGGATCACCTGAAGAAAGATCCACAGAACAGGACTTTGCTACAAACACTTGCAGAATTGTGAGTGCAATTTTAAACTCCTTTTACAGAAGGCAAGCTTGAAATAGTGCACTGTAGTTTATAAATATTTGCCTAACTTTCTTAACAGGAAGATCTGCTTGGCTACAGTCTGTAGAGTATTGGCTTTCTCTTCTCTCCACTCTGCTCATTGCACAGCTTAGCAATTCTTTCCCCTTCTGTATCAAGCGTCTACTGAGTATGAAAGCAAGGAGTTTAGTGTGAGTTTGCATTTGCTGCTCCTCTTTCCAAAGCAAATAGCTAGCATTCCTCTTTATGCTGTCAGAGGAAGCCTCTTCTGAGAAGCGTGCATTTCAGAATTACCCACGGGAACATAAAATGGTGGCGTTTCCCCACACTATTTCAAAAGTAGTATATTTAGGTTTATTGCATGGCTGGAAATATGCAGCTGGAAAATGTGCCTTGTTCTAGGCTACTCTGAACAGGGATAAAGCTCTTTGGTTTTCTCCGAGTGATTCCCATGTTAAGTTCTTCTCATATTGCTTCTTTGAAGAAAGCAGAGCTACTGTCCATCGCTATGTTACAGTCTGTCCCAAAGTTTTAAGAGAACAATGTTGGTTTTTAACTCAGAAGAGTGTTCCAATTAGTTTCCAAAAATGTGTTTTGAAAACAGGAAAATGAAAACACAGAGAACCACGGGTCAGAATACACAGATATAAATCGAATTGAAATTAATCTTGCCTGGTGTTTCATTTCCCTTTAACAAAACTGAATCATAGCAACTATTTAGATATTTATCAAGTAGCGTCCTAACGAGCTTCACATCCTAGACTATATTTATGTTTTCCCTCGTAGGTTATTTTCCTACACTTAGATATCTAAGATCACATGTACTATAACATTGTTTTTTATCAGGTATACTTATGACCAGCGCTATGGTAGAGCCCTAGAAATATACCTAACTCTGAGGCACAAAGATGTCTTCCAGTTGATCCACAAGCACAATCTTTTCAGTTCTATCAGAGACAAAATTGTTCTGCTCATGGATTTTGATTCAGAGGTATGGTGATCTTAATGCTTTTATATTCACTGTCCACTAGAGATATTTTAACAGATAAAAAATAAATGAGTTAAAGATAGTGTTGAGGCAGAGAGTCTGTTTGCTGTATCTGGCTACATTCTGAGGTAAGTATGATGATGGTTAACAAGACTGCAAAACAATTCACCCAATGATGATTTTTTTTTTTCCTTTGTGTTTCTATTGGAGTATCACTCACTGTGAGAAGAGAGACAGATTTGAGATCATTGTTGTGATTTGCTAGTGAACTCTCACCATGGTATTCTTCCTGCATTTCTAATCAAATAATGCCATTAATAGGCCACAGAAAGGAGACAGTGAATTTATTGTGAGGCATATGTTAAATCTGCTTGCCACTTTTCTTTCACTGCAGTCAGTTAATCTGCTTCTGAAAGTTTGTGAGGTTACTGACCTAAATTCCAAAAATCAGAAAGTGTGCATTTTGTGCTGAATTCAATCTTCTTTCTTCCCAGTTGTCTATAAAACCTGAGCAAATGAGTTTTTGTATCATCATACTTGGGAAACCAAGTAGATCTGGGTTTTTTTTTTTCAGTGCAGTAAATTGTTTAAGCACTAGAGCTACATAGAGCAATCTGTACCAAAGATGATCACGTTTGGTATGACCATTCTAAACTACATGGGGGGAGAGGGAGAAGAGTGTAATTCTTTTTTTTATTAAATAGAGTAAATCATACCAGGAATCTGTGGGTTTGTCATCTTTGCACACAAAGCAAAGTTCCTTCTTGTAAGAGGAAGCAGAACTGGAATCCTGATGACCACTCTTCTTACATGGTTTTGTTTACTTGAGCTGCAGAATTGGTGTGCAGACAGTTTGGAGGAATCCAGTTGTAGGACAAGTTGAGTCCCGCAACAGCTCTTATACAGCCATCGCCTTGCAGTTCCCTTTTGCAAAGGGACAAATAGTATTTTTACATCATCTGGCAGAGAATACATGATGTGTCCTCCTGTAATGCTGGGCTGTCAGGGAATGCTGATGATATGCAAACTATTCTCTGAATTACTGTGGAAAGAGTAGGTCTGCAGTATCCCTCTGATACCCATCGGTGAACAAGCAGAATACTCTATAGCATGAGAAGATGTGTGTACCTGTTTCTTAACTTGGTTCTTTCTTTCCTTTAGAAAGCAGTAGACATGCTTTTGGATAATGAAGATAAAATTTCTGTGAGTATACAAGTTCATGGTGTGCAAGTTCATGCTTGCTTGTATTACCCATTCTTCTTTCAGTCCGGTCCAGGTTTGCTAATCTGTTGGTTTTATTTGTTTTCTTTCAGATTGACAGAGTTGTTGAAGAATTAGAAAACAGGCCTGAGCTACAGCATGTGGTAAATATTTCTATAGTCTGTTGGCCTCCAGTTGAGCTGAATAAACTCCTTGCTGTGTATATCTCTTACAACTGTGGGTATCCCGTCCAAGTGTACATGACATTGCAATGTCATAAAACCTTAGAGCCGAAGTGGCTACTTTTGCTAATCCATTTTTTAACATGGCCATAGCATCCTTAAAATAGTAAAATAATTTCAAAATGTGTACCTGTGAGAACTTGATAACATACTGCTTACTTGTTAACATACTGTGGGGTTCTCCTTCTGGCACTGCAGACACTTATCTTCTCTGGTTACTACTTCTTGCTTATATCCCTCTGCTTCCCCTGCACAAAAAATGTTGGGTGGGTGAAACTCTGCGGCACGCTTTGCTGATCCATAAAGACAGTGAACTGCTTGTCTTTCTAGAGCTGTTAACTTCAATACGTTGCAGGATTGTTCTTGTTTGTGCAGATTTACAATATCGTTGCAAGGCTATGGCTCCACATTTCTATTCCTAGAGCATCTCTTCGGTTTGAACATGCTGTCGGTGGCATAAGTAATGTGTAACTGTGGGCTCAGGCTGTATTAGGGAGGGAAGCTTAACTTGCTGCTGTGTACAGGTGGGGCTCAGGGCATCGATCTGGTGGAGAGCAGGTTTATGTGTTAGAGAGCTGATTATGGGAAGCAGCTCTATGAAGTGTGCAGCCCACTGCCCAAGAGCTTTGCAAAGATGACTGACTGTCGGTTTATGGAAGGGATACATCGGTTTGAAATTGTGAGTCCTACTTCCCTTTGAATAAAACTGCGTGCATCTAGGGAGGAAGGGGCCTTGCCACAGTATCGATACCTGGAAGGTGCTTTGCCTAAAACACTTAACGTCGTAAAAATTTCAGCTATAGTTACTGTAATGGTCAAGCATATCTAGATAATTTAAATGTTTTTTCCAAAGTTTTCCATAAAATTCAATATCCAGTAGTTTCCTTGAAGATTAAAGGCCAGTTACTTAAATGTTGCTGAAAACCTGTTTTACAGATTTGGTTTTGGAGATTGCTGTGATAAGGGTACTGCAGAAAACTATATAAATTTACTCTTCTTTATTTAATCTCTGTGCCTTTGGGTATGCATTAGCACATTCCTGAGGAAATTAGAAGTACTTTTTTAGTGGAGAGCAAATTATACTGTGTGAGTGGGTTTGAGTTCTGATTTTCTGTTTTGATTCCTAGTACTTGCACAAGCTTTTCAAAAGAGACCACCATAAAGGCCAACGATATCACGAGAAACAGATCAGCCTTTACGCTGAATATGATCGTCCAAACTTACTCCCGTTTCTCAGAGACAGCACACACTGTCCGCTGGAGAAGGTAAGCCCCCAAAATCTAAACACAGGTCCTCGTTTCTTCTCTGTAGCTTGTAGTGTTTTAAATTTGTAACTGTGTCTGGTACTGCCCTCTACTGCCAAAAGGAGGGATCTTTTGAGTTTGTGACTACCACCTGCAGAAGTTCAGTTTGCAGAGCTGACTGACAGCAGAGACTTTCCTCTCTCATCGCGCAGGGCAGGAAGCGGTGGGCATTGTTAATGCAGAAGTCCTGAATTCACACTTGATGCGTACATAGATTATATGATCCTGCTCTGGCAGGGGGTTGGACTTGAAGATCTGCAAGGTCTCTTCCAACCCTTAACACCCTGTGATACCTGTGGTACAGCGCATCTGTGCATCAGTGTCCGGCCTGCCTGGACAGCAGGTTGTGGTTGCCAGAAATCAATCATTCTGCCAAATATAGGACTAGACAGAGTTAGATCTTGAAAAATTAGTAGCTGTAACTGGAGTTTTTCCTGCTTTGTATTCTAAGATCTTAAGTTGCTTTCAAATAATATATGCAATATAACAGTCACTGAACTAGCAGAGCTAAAAGTATTTTGTCTTTTTACTTCTGCTAGTAGACTTGGGGTTTTATGGAGTACCATGTTTCCATCTTCTTTAACCTTTACACATTTTCCTTTGTTGCTCTTTCATGTCAAAGTAAAACATAAAGAAAGTTAAGGAGAGCAGGTTGGTTTTTTTTTTTTTCCCCTGCTTGAATTAAAGTGAATCAGATAGAAATTTCTTTTTCTCTTTAGTTGGGTATTTTATTATTTGTCACTGCTGTTAACAGCTGAGCAGAGCAGACTGTGAAAGGATGCCTCTCTTTGTGCAGCTGTAATGATGACACCGGTGGAGCAGTCTTAAATGGAATATTGAGTATTGCATTTTATGTGGTTGATGTTCTAAAAAGAACTAGTACTGTTCCCGGCACCTCTCTTATTTACTTTCTTTTGTCAACTTTACTGGGCAACATCAGGAAACACTGGAAAATACTTTGTTAAGATTCGAGGATCTGTCTTTTTTGAAACTGTCACACAAAACCAAGTTGTCTCAGGGCTCTTTTTAGGCAATGAGCCTGAGATGTTTCCAGACAGAGACTTTTGTCTACAATGTTGTCTTACTTGTTTTTAACTGTAGGAGTTTCTCTTAGTGTTTGCCTTTTGTATTATTTGCCTGGTCATGGTTTTATACATCAAATCTGACCTGCACTTTTTTTTTGTTTGTTTTCTTTTGGTGCAGATTAGGTTTAGTTATTTCAGATCCAGCCACCTATCTTCAGTGATGGGTGGTGCAGAAAAGTGCTGTGTGTAGATGATGCAAGCACACTGCTGGAACTGCTGCGAGCATTAATATGTCAGAGATCCATGAACCTTTGGAAAGTGCAGTGCAATAATCACCAAAGTGAGAGAAAAGGATGTTAGAAAATTGACCTTCTAAGCTTGCGCTAAAATGTTAATATGATTCAGGAAGAAGCTAAGGAAGAGAGGAAAGATAGCAACACTATATAAAACTTAGATGAATCTACTGTCACTGCTAATTCTGCAATTCTTACCATACAAAACATATAGTAACACTTTTTGCCGCGTACAAATCTTTGGTCTAAGAAAACAATAAGGGAACTAAGAATTTCCCAGTTTACTAATATTCAAGTTGCTGTTAAGCAGATTCCAATGCAGAGTACAAATTGTGAAAAGCCACGCTATTTGAGCAAACTCACGATTGTTACTGCTTTGAAGAAATTATATACCTAGCAGGAAGAAATCATTTTTGTCCTTTAAAAGTAAGTGACTTTTATTGAAGTGCATTTTAGCAAATGTTTTATAAATTGAACTGAAAAAGAACTGTGAATGTTCCCTGGTTTCCACTAGAGGGAGCGTGACAGTCAGGAAACTGCAGCATCCAGAGCTCCGGAATACCTGGTGCTTTGTAGTTTGACTTCTAAGTGGAGAGAAAAAAGGCTGTCAGCTGTGTTTATAACTACTAGTATTATTCACACCTTCATTCCTCTGAAGTATCTGGTTAGTAATTCACTTAACCCTACCCCAAAATCTGTTGTCCATATCTCTAATCTTCATAGTAACCCATCCGAAATGAGAGTGGAAGAAACAGTGAATTCCTACCTGCATCTTCAGCGGTAGCTGTATCTTAGGCATTTATTATTCTGATCTCCAGGTATGAAAGTCTTTATTGGTGAACAGTTGTCTTCACCGGAATGCCATGAATCTTGAGTTTGCTTTCTGCTTCCAAACAGACATAGCATTGTTTATGACATACCAGCCCTGCCAACTTTCTGTTACTATACACTTGTTGGTAATGAGTTTGGTAGCTTGGGTAACTATGCTAGGTGTTTTTCAACTACACGCAGGTTCTCTAAGTGCTCATAGTATTTAGCTCTCAGGTTTTTAAACCAAATTTACAACAAATGCTTCCTCCTTACTTTGTCATATTTGAACTAGATTATTTTTGCATTGTCTTCTTGGAGGTCACTGATACAAAACTCAGGGAGCACTCTCTACCTCCCAAAAGCATTCAGGTTACCCTGAGATCTACAGTCTTGTGTTACAAGTGAATGTCAAGCAGACCTCCATACTCATAAGTCCACCTATAGGAAGCAAGTCTTGACAGCAGATAACCTTAATGCTTTTGGATTAACTAACTTTTGGAAGGAGAAGTTGCCAGTAGATTTAAAGGTAGATACTGGCATAATCCAGACTGAAATACCTGTCCTGTCTCCAGATTTATTTAATCTTGGAGAAAAATAAAATAAAAATGTCATGGAGTTTCTCCTCTTAATTAATGCCAGAGGACCTGACCATGCATATTAAGGGAGTTGTAGTCCTGTGAAAATGAGTAATGCAACTTCATGGAAAAATATCTTTAAGCATCTTTCAGCATTTGTGATCAATATCATTTTACATGGTTCCCTGTATTCTCTTTCCCACCTCCCTTCCCTTAAATTCAAGGCTCTTGAAATCTGTCAGCAGAGGAACTTTGTAGAAGAAACAGTCTATCTTTTGAGTAAGTAACACTCTGTGTGATAAATTGCAACATGCTTTTTTAATCTTGTCATAAAGTTTATGCTGTGAAAATGTATGATGTATTGTCTAATATTGTTTAACACATCTTCCCAGAGACAAATTTGGTATGCAGTCATTACAACCAAATAACATGATTTAGAAAATAAAACAAAGTACTAGATTATTCATATTATGTCTTAACTCCTTATATAGTGTTACTGCATTTCTGATTTTTTGTGGTTTTCTGGGGTTTTGGAGGTGTTGGGGGGCTATGGGGAACAGGTGGGAGGGAGGTATTTTTGAGACTATCTCCAAGAGAAGAGTAGTACCATCAATTTGAAGAGAGGGGAGAAATAAAGCAAATGTTTTATCCTATATGTATCTCAGAAACTTAGTATTATCTTTTGCTGAGGTGGAAGATATCCTTATATTGCCTTTTTCCTTGTCCCTCCCTTTTTAGTGTTTTTGTTTGTTTGTTTGTTTGTTTATAAAATTGTAAATTAACTCCTCCAGCAGGCCAAGGAATCTACCTCTAAATGGGAGGCATTGCAGGACAGAGTTTTTAATGTATGTTTATGTATTACTCATGAACAGAATGAAAAGCGCTTTTTAATCCATCTTTGTTTTAGTAAGAAGACGGTTTTGTGGACCATTTGAAAGCAGTGTAGGATTTACACATAGATTTATATCAATTATTTTGTAGTGTTTCTCCTACTTCTTCCTCTTCCCTCCTCTCCTTTTGCATGTCTGTAAACTGCACCATACTTAGTGCAAATTAAGAGTGCTCAGGCAGGCTCTTAAAGAGCTATTTCATGTCATAGTTTACATGCGTGCAGATACACACACTCCCCTTAGCATTAGATATTGCCGCAGTTCAGAATCCCTTGCACATCCTTAAGAAAGGCTTTAGGTCCTAGTCCAGCCAAGTACTCCAAGCACTTGTTCAGATTATACTGATTGCTCTGGAAATTGCATTCCTACATCAGATTAGATTTGGTCTTGGTTGCATTAGTCTGAGACAACTTCACACTTAGAAAATTCATATTGAAAGAGCTTCTTAAAACAGTAAGCATTGATAAACATTTAGGATTATCTCTACTTATTTTTTCCTTTCAGGCAGAATGGGTAATAGCCGCAGTGCCCTGAAGATGATAATGGAAGAACTGCAAGATGTAGATAAAGCTATTGAATTTGCCAAGGAACAAGATGATGGAGAACTTTGGGAAGACCTCATTTTATATTCTATTGACAAACCACGTAAGCGGGATAGGTTCTCAGAAGCCTTGCATATCTTTTTTTTTTTATTGTTATTTTATTTTTTGTGGAATGCTATTGCAGTTAAAGGATTGAATTATCCATGTACATACTAGGGAACATGTTTATGGATGGCCAGGGAGGTGTTCTGGTTTGCAGAGCACAGCATAGCTGTCCTACTGTCCCCTAAAACTTCCAGCAAGGCAGCATGTGGGCATGCTACGGAACGAGTGCTCAGGGATTTAACATTTGACTAAGCCCTGCATAGCTATGTCCTTAATGACAAATCAAGGGGAGGATGGTGCTTTTAATTTGGCAGAATGAGGCTTTATTTTTAGACAGCCTCAAAACGCAGTCTGTAGGCTTGATGAGGATGTTGTGTGGAATGTTTATTGCAGCTGCTTTCCCTTGAAATTCTGAAAATTAAGAACCTACACCTTTCTGCTCCTCAGTAGAATAATTAATTTGGTTTGTTTCTGTAGCACAAAGGTAAGATCCATAATAACGAGTACACTTTGCTTTTCATCTATTATTTGAATAGCTACTCAAGTTTAAAGTTTACATGGAATCAGAAACTGTCTGAATCTCTTAAGCACCATCAGTTTTGTTCAGGAGGCAGATTCAGAAGAGTTCATAGGACTGAGAAAACAGATAATTATTTTAACTGTCTACTCCATTAGTTTTGCAACCTCTTCTACAGCTTTAAATCAAGGCTTTAAAGTCTCTTGGGGATCTCTTTTTCTGAAGGATTGAGTGTCTTGTGGAATTAGTGTCAGAATACAGACATTTTCATCCCTTGGCTGCTAATTCTGACTGGAAGAAGCAACAAAATCTGTTACTTCTTTAGAAGAATGTCATTCTCAAGTTACTCATGCTTACAGTCCATCACTAGAAGTGATACTACAATTAGTGTCATCTTCAGAGCAGAAGAGACTCAAAGGTTACAGAATTATCTCTGTTCCATCTGCTTATACGCAGAGCAACTCGTGATACTCCTCCATCTTGTGTGCTGAATTAAAACCACAGTTTTGAGGTTCATCCCTTCAGTGTTTCATTTAGCCAGGTGCTCTTCACTCTCATCAATGTTTATAGAAACACATTGGAGTTAAGTGCTTGAAAATTTGGTTTTAAAGCCTAGAACTGGAAATGCTGTATTTGCTTGAGTGCCCTTTTTACTGAATTGAAATTCATTTACTTGTGGGTTTGTGCTGGATACTCTCGTTACCCCTTCTCTGAACACCCCAGAGGTTCTGTGAATTTCCAGACTGTATTTCCTCTTCCCCAAAGGCTTGTATTCAAGTAAATACAGCTGCAGGAAACATATGAAAGCTATGTAAAAGAGGCTTAGGGCTATCTCTTAGTATAGAATTGTCATAAAATCAGCCAAAGCCTTTAGTTTGTCATCAAAGCATCCTTTAGTCAAGTATTCATAGAATCCTCAAATGGTTTGGGTTGGAAGGGACCTTAAAGATCATCTAGTTCCAAGCCCCCTGCAGTGAGCGGGGCACCTCGCACTAGACCAGGTTGCTCAAACCCCATCCCACTTGGCCTTGAACACTTCCAAGGAGGGGGCATCCACAGCTTCTCTGGGCAACCTGCTCCAGTGTCTCACCACCTTCATAGTAATCACAGTATTTTGCTGTATTTTCTTCTTAATTTCTCTGCCTCTTTATTTTCGCAGCTTTTATTACTGGTTTGTTGAACAACATTGGAACCCATGTTGATCCCATTCTTTTGATCCACCGCATCAAGGAAGGCATGGAGATTCCTAACTTGAGAGACTCACTAGTGAAAATTCTGCAGGACTACAACTTGCAGGTAAATGTTGCATTCTTCCTATGATACTCATTTTCAGAGAGACAGCAAAACATCTTTGCTGCTGAACAGCACAAGAAATGGCTATCACAAAGGTTTGTTCATTTTGTTCAGACATCTGTCATTGCCAGTCTGTCTTGGTACAAAACTATGACACAAAGGGTAGAAATTTGCCAAGACAAATCGTCTCTTCTCTGATGGCTTCTAGCACTTCTAAATCTCTCCCATGCTGTCATAAGCCTATTCAGTAAGAGGAACCAGAAAGATCTTGAGGGATTCAGAGTTTTGTGTGCTGCCTGACTTGTCCGGTATTGGAAAGTCTCATGACCAGTACTTTTCATTGTTCTGTATATGAGGAGGCAGAACACAACACGCACTCAATAAAACATTCACCAGGTATTAGAGCTGTATGTGAAGTGTTATACTAACTAAAGGAAGATGAAATTTGCAAACCAAATTCATGTCCATTGTGCAGAATGTGTTGATGTCTTTGCATTTAAAAAACGAGACTGCTCATTGCAGTCTGCGAGTTCTTATCTTAGCATAATTATACAGATACATGCAGTTCCCTACATGACTGTGTTTGTCTGATGCGCCTTAGTAAGAACTTCCAAGAAGCGTACCCTTCAACATACCTGACAGTAACAAGAGAGAGAGTTGCATTCCTTACTTAAAATCCCCCTGCTACCAAGGAGGCCCAAACTTGAAACCTCTGTGGTGTTGCTCTGCACCATTCTACTGAGAGATGAAAGGATATAGAGCTAATATATTTGACTGTCCAGTGTGACCGTGCAAAGTCCAAGAAAACATAGCCCAGTAAGCAGCTGAAACTCCCAATTTTCTGAACCTCATAAACATTTGTTTCCCATCTGCTATTAGTCTTTGGACATCTCTAGGAAGTAGATGAGCTTGGTGGTTTTCAGTATGGTCATGGTTGGTCTCTTGCCAGGCCAAACAGAGCCTATATCTGCTAAATCCTTCTGTGATGTCAGAAGGCCTTTTAAAAAGTCAGGATTTAAGCCTTCCCAAGGCTTTTGCATCATTTTATTATCGTATGGGCTTTAGACTATGACTTTCACTATTTCAAAGAAGCATTTTACATGTCGTGTTCAACAGTAGTTATGCGTGATGAGCTACCCCAGATAAAGAGATACATGCTTGCATGTAATGCCTGTTGTAACATTACTTCCAGTTTTTAATTGACTTCACAAGACACTAATATCCTTCCAAAATGATACTAGCTAAATAGCTTGCTGCATTTAAACAGTTGCATCTTAATCTTGCTGTTGTCAGTACCCTGCTGCTGCTCACACTGCTCATCCTCATGTTCCTGCCTTTGCTTGAAAACCAAATGTCATTCTTGGTGTGTCTGCAGGCAGGCTGACAACGTGCTGCCTGCATAGCTGGAGCTTTACATGTATGCGAAGTATATTGTGTAGCTTCAGGCAAAGCTGATGACACCATTTGGTCACATTTAGGGGAGGGAAGAATCATTTTGTCTTCAAATACCTTTAACAAAATTACTTTGGGATTAAAAGGATGTACTTAACCTTCAGAGCAATATCTAAAATGATTTGCTGTTAACATTGAAATACTTCATGGTTTTCAAATTAATTCATTTTGAAGTAGATTTGGATAACTGTAAGGCTAAAATTTAGATCTCATAGGAATAATAGAAATTAGGGAAGCTTAATGTAATTTGTGCTTATCTTGCTTGTATGACAGGAAAACAATATAGCCAAAAAAAAAAAAAAAAGGTGTACTGTTTTTCTTTATAGAAATGTAAGCTATAACTTAAAATAAGACTGTTCCTGAAGTGTTACAGGCAACGTAAAGTGCACCATTTATGAACAGATGGTGTGTCTACACTGAAATTTAGAGGTGTGAGCGCAGCTTTTGCACACTCACCTAAGTAACCTTAGATTGGCAAGCTCAAATGTTATAGCAGGACTGTCTCTGCATTTAGAGTGTGCCTCAAGATGTGACTGAGGCTTCAAGTAAACATCTAAGCAGCCTCTTATTGCTGATGCAATTCTGCCCTAGCTTCACTGCTGCCTCGTTAGCTATTTCACATCTAGTCTGTGGTGTGGTTGTACGGTACCTGGTCACACCTTCGCAACATGTTGTGTAGGTTGATGAGAAGTCCATGTCCTCTAATGTGGCCTGGCACAAGTCTGGATTTTGGTAAAAACTTCCTTATTTGTATCACCTAACATAGCAGACATTTGCCTTGGACTTTCTGTAATATCATCTCTTTGGACCTTGAGCTCCGTGTGCACGTAAGTTTTATTGTTCCTATTTTCAAAGGCAAAAAAAAAAGAAAATGTTGATCCAAGATCCACAAAAGAGGTGCACAGGTGAAGTTAGAAACTGTTTCTTGGCTTGCAAGTCACTAACATGAAAACTGTGCTAATCTTTTCATAATGTTGGCTCTTCAAAAAGTATTGCAGCTGTGCCATTACTTTATTTAAATTTGGCCTCCTTTTGCAAGCCCTGATAAGACTGGTTTACACTTAAGTAAGTGTGTGGATGCAAAGTTCCTGTTATTTCCATAGCAGTAAACTTTATATTATGTGTGCTTTGAAATATGGGTAGGAGTTAAAAGCAGTGCCTTTGACAGACTTTCTTTCTGAAAACAATTCTTTACACCCCAGCAAAATCAAGTGATTCAAACTGAGCAACTGCCAAAGCATGCCATGTGTCGCTTGCAGTGTGCATTAGAGAATCCAACAAAGGAGTCTACTAATGCAAGAAAATTTGATGTAATTTTTCTTTTTTAATCTGGGATCTTCCCTGAATAATTTAAGTTTTTATTAATATTGGCATATTGCAAACTGATTGCTTGACTTTAATCAATTACCCCCCATCAGATGAACCACTGCAATTGTTCTGTGTGCTACTCTAAACTCACCTCAGCTCTCAAGAAATGTGGTTACTCTAAACTCACCTCAGCTCTCAAGAAATGTGGTTAACTTACACCTTTGAAGGCAGTTAATATTGTTCACTACCCACCAACCTAGCATAGCAATAAGATAGAATCAGGTATTTTGTTGGGTTAAAATAAAATGCAGATCACATGAGACTTTGTTCTCAGTCTACGACTTCAATTAATTACTACTTACTTGTTTTTGCTGTGGCATTGCAGCTCTGCTTTAGAAGTAGGGTTAAGCTGCCTTACTATTCAACAATACCATTTTTATTTTCCAGCTTTAGGAAATGCAGTTCTTCCATAAACTTGAAAGTGAGCACACTCTTAAGTATTCTCCTAAGCAGGAAAAGCTTTAAGTACTTGTTTAAGTGGTTTTCTGGATTGGGATTAAAACTCCAAATGATTCTTTTTGGTTTTTCCCTCCTGAGGATCATTTATTGCAATGTTTTCTCATTGTCATCATCTGAGTTAAAGTATTAAAACCATAGTACATAATTGAGTGATGCTGATTTATTGTAGTGATGAAATTTTATTTACTGCTGAAATAATATGGATTTTTATGTTTATATACAGCAATGTTCATAGACAACAAAGTTACAACAACATAGGCAGCAAAGACAAAGTTATAGCTGTCTGAATTTTAACAGGAGTATTTATCAAGTATAGTCTAAAACTTTTTTTTATTATATTTTATATCTAACTCCTGAAATCTAGTTCTTTGGTGCCATAAATTTAGAGATAAAATAGACCACAGCCTACTTCCTTTGAATTTACAAACTCCTGAAGATATGTTGTCTTAAGGAGACACCTGCTTATTTATTAGAAATGACACATTCCTAGCACATTTTTTATTTAATGGCAAATAAATCACCATTCTTCCATCAACATTTCCAACATAACTAAATAATATTGAAATCTCTGGCAAGCTAACCAAATTGAGTCACGTCATATTGATACCCTGACAAAAGTTTAATAATTTCCATATTTACTGCTTGCATTTAAAAGCATTTTCAAAGACACAAAATCAAATCTCAACTTTATTTCCATACAGTTGAAAAGTTGGTGTCAGTTTAATTCAGTTTCCACACAGATTTTGCTTCTCTGAGACTCATGCAGAACCTCTGTTCCCATTAGGAATTTACTAGAGTAATAATTATTGAAAACTCCCTTAGCTGACACTATTAGGGCAGTCATACTCTTATTTGAAAATGGCAGCAGAATCAGCATTTACTAGTATCGCTGTGGAAAAATGAAATTCAAACTATTATTTTTTTCAGTGAGACCAATGCTACTGATGTTGTTTTCTTACAAATTCTTTGGACTGAAACTCACCATCCCTACAGTGGTTTGATCTTAACATAGAACCATAGAAATGTCTGGGTTGGAAGTGACCTCTAGAAGTCATCTAGTCCAACCCCCTGCTGAGAGCAGGGACATCCTCAACTAGAGCAGGTTGCTCAGAGCTTCTTCAAGCCCCATCTTGAATGTCTCCAGGGATGGGGCCTCAACCACCTCCTTGGGCAACATGTTCCAGTACTCCACCACTCTCGTGGTAAAGAACTTCCTCCTTACATATAATCTAAATCCACTCCTTTTTAATTTTTTAAAAACCATTGCCCCTCGTTCCTTCACTCTAGGCCTTTGTAAACAGGCCCTCTCCAGTCTTTTTGTAAGCTCCCTTCAGGTACTGGAAGGTGGCTATTA